>JANPWL010000012.1:0-108539 GCA_027406405.1 Blastocystis sp. subtype 1
TAAAGTGGAACAACATCACCTCCGTAGTTGTGAGAAATGGGTGTGCGATCGACATGTAGGTGTTCATTAAGGAGAACAGAGGCTCGTTTAGCACCTGCTTGGGGAAGATCCGTTTCTTTGGAAAGCCAACGCACGCGCTGACAGTAACATGCCTCACAATCCTTTTAGGCGTAGAGTGTGGACGGAATCACAAAGCAGGACCATCATTGAATTCTCCGCTCTGTTTGTTTCATACGCCTCTACGTGTGGTTTCTGGTTATTCTCCGCAACTCTCACAAAGAGATGTTTATGCAACTCCGAGTCAGCGGGCGTTTCATCGACGGAAGAACAAAGAAGCGAAGGCATTTCTTGTGCAGATGGTTCCGGGGGAAGACAGCGTGAAAATTTCGATTTATCGAACCAACTCCAAGCATCTCTCCTGCTCAAAACTGAGAGAGCAACTAGAGGCGGAGGATGCTGACGACACACAGCATATTGCCTACGAAAAGAGAAAGCTGGACGCAGTGTAAGTACATAACATGGAGAATAATCGAAAGCGGCATTACCACTCCCTATCTGGAGAAACTGAAGGGCATGCATAAAAAGCAGAAGGTCTTCTCCTATCTGTCACTGGTGTTCATGTTACTGCTTCTTTATCTGTAGATTGTTTGCATCGTGCTGCTCGCGCTCTTCTATGTGACTATTCGGAAAGAATATGAAAAGGATAACAAGATTTACGCTGCGACAATTCTTGGAGCGTTGTTCGTGGTGGGTATGTTCATTCTCTCTATTTCCAACATCTTCACATCGGATAAGTACAGCCCCTCTCATCTCCTTTCCGTTTTTAGTTCATGTGGAGACTAACCCGTAGATGATGTGGGCGCTTTCCATCTTCATCGCCCTTCTAATACTGTACCTCTTCTACATGATGATCGTGCTCTTCCGAAACGAGCTTCCTCGTCAGTACTTTTGGCTCTGTGTGTTCCACGCGGTGTGCATTGTTTTCTCTGTTTCTCCTGCACTCTCTGTTCAACTGTAGATTTTGGCCGATGTGTATACCGCCAGAACGCGCGACATGCTGAAGCTCGTTCCTGCGAATTGTGAGTGTCCAAGAGCGTCGTGAAGTGTAGTGGTTCCCTCGGCCGTCATGTTATTGAATCTTTAGCTGCTTTTGTTTGTTTCATAATCCAACTGTTCCCATGAGACTCGACCCCAAAGTGCTTCGGTCGCATTCATTCGCTCCTCTCATTTCATTAGATATATGTCGGCGGATGCATTCCGTGTCCTGACCTCGATCGAAATGGGTATGAAGAACCACGACGTTGTTCCAGTTCCCCTCATTGTCTCCCTCTCCAATCTCCGTCACGGTGGTGTGCATAAGATTCTCTCTGACCTGCTGCGAGATAAGCTGATTGCGCATGAAAGGAAGGTGTAAGTGTTCTACTTTGTCAAGTCACTCTTTCTAGATACGACGGATACAAATTGACCTATTTAGGCTACGATTTCCTCGCCTTGAGAGCCATGATGAAGCGTGGCAACATCGTATCCGTTGGAAGAAAGATTGGCGTGGGCAAGGAATCCGATATTTACCTCGTTCAAAACGAAGAGGGAGAGACGCTCGCATTGAAGCTGCAGCGCCTGGGTCGTGTGTCCTTCCGTGCCATCAAGCAAGTTTCTCCTTCCTCATTACTATCATGCATAGAAGCGTGATTATTTAGGCAAGCGACAGAGTGCCAGCTGGATGTATATGTCGCGTCTCGCCGCTGTGAAGGAGTACGCGTTCATGAAGGCTCTCTACGACGCTGGCTTCTCCGTCCCGCGTCCGGTGGACCAGAATCGTCATTGCGTGCTAATGTCGTTGGCGAAGGGCTTCCCCCTCTATCAACTCACGGAATATGACCACCCCGAAATCGCAATGCTATCCGTGTGTTTTGACGAGTAGCTGTATGATGGGATGATGAAGATGATCGTGGACCTGGCGCGCCACGGTCTGATCCACGGCGACTTCAACGAGTTCAACTTGATCTTCGACGAGGCGACGCGGTCCTTCACGCTCATCGACTTCCCGCAGATGGTGAGCACCTCGCACGAGAACGCGGAGGCGTGAGTGTGGGCGTGTGGCGTGAGTCGCAGCTACTTCGACCGCGACGTGGAGTGTGTGGCGCGGTTCTTCCGCCGGCACTTCGGGTACGAGCGCGAGGCGAAGCCGAAGCTGGGCGAGATCGTGAACGAGTTCAAGCTGGACCAGGAAGTGCAGGCGAGCGGGTTCACGGCGGAGGAGGAGTCGCTGCTGCTGGAGGTGGGGGAGGGAGGAGAGGGTGAGGTGTAGATGGCGGACATGGTGCATGGGGAGGAGGAGGGTGAGGAGAATGAGAATGGGGAGAGTGGGGAGGGTGAAGAAATGGAAGAGGGAGAAGAGGAGGAGGAAGTGAATGAAGGGGAGGAAGTGAAGGAGGAGGACAGTGATCTTGCAAGTGAGGGAGAAGAGATGGTGGAAAAGACGGACGAAGACGTATGCTTCCACTGCCACCAGCCTGGACACAAGGCGAGGAAGTGCCCGCTGCTCCATCCCGAATTGAAGAAGGAACCGAGAATGAAGGAAAAGAAGAACATCACCGACCTGCAGATCCGCGATCGGGTGATGCAACGCCTCCATATTCACGCGTAGATTCGAAGGGGATTGGATAGTCGAACGGAGCGAAACAAGGTGAACAACCGCAACATGGAGAAGAACCGCGAGAGAAGGAAGGTGAGAGAAGCGATCAATGACGTCCTTTAGTGTTTTGTTTGTTGCCTGACGGATTTGAGGCACGTCAATTCCCCGTTTCCCTCATTCCAAATCAAGCATTCTCTTCTTGTTTGCGCACCAAATGAAGGAATATCCTGCTTTCACCTTGGGTAGAGGCTATGCAAGTGGGTCATTGCCTAGATAAGGGATTGTACGATGAGACGACCTACTGGGGCCGTGTGAAGTACAACATGATTCGCTGCGACTTCAGGTAGTGAATACAATGCGCAGAATCACGATCAGAAAGGTCATTCTCGGCCAGAAGGCCCACGACGAGGCCGTGGCCAAGATCGAGTCCTGGAAGAGAGGCGAGAACAAGTACACGGACGCGGAGCTGTGGAACGCTCGTAACATCATCGAGTCCATGGAGCACCCCCAGACGAAGCAGATCATCAACCCGATCGGCAGAATGTCCTGCTTCGTCCCCGCCAACATCCCCATCCAGATCGGCATGCTTCTGGCCCCTCCCACCGTGCGATTGGCGATGCGGCGTGACGCGTAGACGTTCAACGTGATTCTGTGGCAGTGGATCAACCAGTCGTACAACGCCATCTTCAACTACAGCAACCGCAACACCTCCACGGAATCCAACAACATGGACATCCTGAAGGCCTACTGCTCGGCGACGGTGGTGTCCGTGGCGGTGGCGCTGGCCGGCAACAAGCTGGTGGCGAAGATGGGAGGCGGCGGTCTTCTGGGCAAGGTGGGTTTGTCGATGCATGGTAAGAAGTAGTGCATTCCGTGGTTCGCCGTGGCGTGCGCCGGTGCGGCCAACGTGTACCTGATGCGCTTCAAGGAGACGCGCACGGGCATCACGGTGACGGACAAGGACGGCAACGCGCTGGGCGTGAGCAAGAAGGCGGGCACGAAGGCAGTGAACCTGACGGCGCTGACCCGCGTGATCCTGCCCACTCCGGGTTTGTGCGCGCAGGGCGTGTGAGGCGTAGTGCTGCTGCTGCCGCCATTCATCATCGACGGTCTGAAGAAGATCCACTGCGTGCCCTCCGGCAAGTGGGGCAACATCATCACGCAGCTCGGTAGGCGCGGCGCGCGGGTGTGAGCGTAGTGGTGTGCACCGCCTGTCTGTGGGGCGCCATGCCGCTGGCCATCGCTGCCTTCACGGCGATCCAGCCACTGGCGGTCAGCAAGCTGGAGCCTGATCTGCGCGCGCAGCTGGAGAAGAGCGGCTACAACGACGCGAACGTGTACTTTGACAGAGGTGTCTAAGCGTACTGCAATGCAATCATTGCGCCTGTTTGTTTCAAAGGAGATGGAAAATGGGCCCGATTTTTGGCACTCTTTGGAGTGGGAAAAAGAGCACTATGGGTCGCGTGATTCGAGGTAGGCAGTATTGCTTTACTATAGTCCCTTCTCACCGAGCGTGTAGGTCAGAGAAAGGGTGCGAAGGGCGCTGTGTTCCAGGCCCACACCCATCTTCGCAAGGGTGTTCCCCAGTTCCGTGCCCTGGACTACTCCGAGCGCGAGGGATACATCAAGGGCGTGGTGAGAGAGATTGTGCACGATTCCGGTCGTGGCGCGCCTCTCGCTCGCGTCTCCTTCAGAAACCCGTAATTCTCTCTACAAACACCCTTATGCATCTAGGTACCACTACCAGGTAGACAAGGAACTGTTCCTCGCTGCGGAGGGCATGTACACTGGCCAGAGCGTGTACTGCGGCAAGAAGGCCGAGATCAGCGTGGGCAACGTGATTCCCCTGCGCGAGATGCCCGAAGGTACCGTGATCTGCAACGTGGAGCAGAAGGTGGGTGACCGCGGCTCCCTGGCTCGCTGCTCGGGCGATTACGCGACGGTGATCGGTCACTCCGATGACCACAGCATGACGTTCATCCGCCTGCCCTCCGGCATCAAGAAGACGGTGCAGTCCTCGTGCCGCGCCATGGTGGGCATCATCGCCGGTGGAGGCCGCATGGACAAGCCGATGCTGAAGGCGGGCCGTGCGTACCACAAGTACCACGTGAAGCGCAACGAGTGGCCGAAGGTGCGTGGCGTGTGCATGAACCCTGTGGACCATCCCCACGGTGGTGGTAACCACCAGCACATTGGTAAGCCCTCTACGCGCGGCAGAGGCACTTGCCCCGGTAAGAAGGTGGGTCTCATCGCTGCTCGCCGCACGGGTCGTATCCGCGGTCGTGTGGAGCCTTAAGGGTCCTAAGGGAGTGAAGAGAGGGAATAGAGAAGCGCGAAAGAGGAGTGCGAGAGTGATTCCGTTGTTTGTTGCAAATCAAGGATCACTGAACGCGCACAAGAGCCATTCAGCCATAAAACCTCTAACGAACGAATAGAATGGTAGCGGAGTGGCGGAATGGACTTGACTGCGTAGGCTGCTCGTCCCGTTGTGTCTGTGTACTCTGTTGAGAACGCTGATCAGGTCAACACCACCGTGGCTCTGCCCGCCGTGTTCACCTCCCCCATCCGTACGGATATCGTCCAGTTCGTGCACACGAAGTAGGGAGCGGTGGAGAGGCGTGATGGTTAGCATGAACAAGAACCACCGCCAGCCCTACGCTGTGTTCAGACGCGCTGGTCACCAGCACTCTGCCATCTCCTGGGGTACGGGTAGAGCCGTGGCTCGTGTGCCTCGTATTTCTGGAGGCGGTACCTCTCGCTCTGGCCAGGGTGCGTTCGCCAACATGTGTCGCAAGGGCCGCATGTTCGCCCCCACCAAGATCTGGAGAAAGTGGCACCACAGAGTGAACGTGAACCAGAAGAGATACGCTCTGGTGTCCGCTCTGGCCGCTTCCGCCGTGCCCGCGCTGGTGATGGCCCGCGGTCACAAGATCGACGAGGTGCGCGAGATCCCCTTCGTGGTTGCCGACGAGGTGTGCAACATGAAGAAGACGAAGGAGGCCGTGGCGTTCCTGAAGAAGGCTGGCTGCTACGCCGATGTGGAGAAGGTGATTGAGAGCAAGCGTTTCCGCGCGGGTCAGGGCAAGATGAGAAACCGCCGCTACGTGACCCGTCTGGGCCCCATGGTGGTGTACGCTGACGGCGAGGAGGCGATCGCGCTGCCCTTCAGAAACATCCCCGGCGTGGAGCTGTGCAACGTGAACCGCATGAACCTGCTGCGCATGGCGCCCGGCGGTCATGTGGGTCGCTTCGTGATCTGGACGAAGGCTGCGTTCGAGCGCCTGGACGCCCTGTACGGCTCGGCGACGGTGAAGTCGGAGAAGGTGGACTACGTGCTGCCTCAGAGCATCGTGACGATGACGGACATCAACCGCATCATCAACTCCACGGAGGTGCAGTCTGTGGTGCGCCCTGCCATGAAGAACGTGAACTACCCTGCTCACGTGAACCCGCTGAAGAACAAGGCGGCCATGGACGAGCTGAACCCCTACGCTGCCATCGCCCGTGCTGCTGAGCAGAAGGCTGTTGCCGAGAACATCAAGAACAAGGCCGCCAACCAGGAGAAGAAGCGTGCTGAGAAGGCCAAGTTCGCCGAGAAGAAGGCTGCCTACTTCGAGAACATGATGCTGTAAGGTGTGGATTCTTGACAAGAGGTTGTGGGTGTTTGTTGGAAAGTGTCGTCGTGTATGGTTTGTCAAGGAGTAACTACCATCACCAAGTGAAGTGAGAATCCATGATGAAACAAACACACCACTTCAGCATCTTTTCCATCTCCGCCATGACATTCCGCAAATCGCTCAACTCACTCTTCTTCTCCGCCGACAGCGCATTCCACTTCTCCACCTCTTCCTCGCACACGCTCTTCGCGCACTTCAGCGCGTAGCTGCACAGCTCCTCAGACAGCGCAGCGCACGGCGTGTCGCGAATGCTCTCGTTGCGCTTCTCGTCGCCGTCGCTCAGCACGCCCTTGCCCAACCGGCCCAAGCAGTCCAGCGCGTTGTCCGCGAAGATCTTCCGCTCCACGTCGTTCTCCTCCGCCAGCTTCGCTACACCTCACACGCCTCGCCCGCCTCTACCCACCGCCGCCTTCAAGCACGCCGCCACGGCGTCCAGCAGCTTCTCGCAGCCTTCTCTCTCCACGTAGCAGTTCAGCACGCTCAAGTTTCGCGTGATGAAGAACAGCAGCGCCTTCGCCTCGTCGCCGTCGTTCATCTCGTCCAGTCGCTCCATACGCTCCTGCACCTTCGCCACGATCTCGCCCCACTTCTCCGCCGTCACCGCCTCGAACAGCGGATGCGCCTCCAGCGCCGCGCCGCCCAGCTTCTTCTTCAGCGCCTGCTCCGTCGCCGCCTCCTTCTCCGCCAGGTACTCCTTCACCTTCGCCTTGGCCTCCTTACGCTTCATCAACTTGCCCCGGAACTCCTCGATCGCCACCAGGAACACGTCGTTGGCGTGCGAGCCGTTCAGCGACTCCGCCGTGGCCTTCATCTCGTCGATGGTGCTGGTGAAGGTCTTGTAGTCGATCAGGAACCGCGGCTCGTCCTTCATCTGGTCGTACATCTTCTGCAGCAGCTGCAGCAACAGGCGCTACGCTCAAGCCAGCACCGCGACCTGACCTGCGTGGAGTTCAGCTTGCCCTTGGGGCGGTTGGTGTTGTACTTGTTGCCCGCGCCCGTCTCAAGCGCCACGCCGTCGGTGGTGATCAGCGCCGTGAGCGTGGCCAGCAGCGAGGTGAAGAAGGAGTGATCGGGGTCAAGGAAGAGAGCGGAGCTGAGAGTGAGAGAGAGAAGGTGAACGCACAAGCGATTGAAGAGCGAGATGAGCGTGTTACACACAGCCATCAGCACGTCGTCCGCCTCTGTGTTCAAGCCGATGCTATGTCTCACACTTCTTCCCATCACATACTCTTTGTTCGCCACTGCGTCCAGCAGCCGGCCCGTTAACAGCGTGAACAACGCCATACCCGTCTCCGTGGTGGGCTCGAACCACCCATACATCTCCTACGCTTCACGCCACCCCACCACTCCCACGTCCAGCAGCGTCAGCACCGTGCCCGGGACCTCCTTGCCCTCCTTGATCAGCAGACACTTGCCGTAGAACTTCAGCACCGACTTCATCATTTTCAGGTACTCCGCCACCGCGCCGCCCGTCACCTTGCTCTGCAAATGCGCCACGTACAGCTTCATCAGACGACTCATGCCCTTCAGCAGGTAGCAGAAGGACTCGTTGAACTGCTTCTCCACTGTGTCGCGCGTGTGGTGGTGGCGAATGCCCTCCTCGTCCTCGATCGGCGTCGTGTCGCCCTCCTCGTAGCCGTGCACGCGGATGTGCTCCAGCTTGCCCGCCAGACTGTACACACGCTCCACCGTATCGAGGTAGTCATCGAAGATGAACCCGCCGTGCTGCAACACCAGAATCTGGAACAACGTCTGCAGCGCCGTGTTGCGGATATTGGGCCGCTACGACTCAATAGCCCTCACTTCTGCCCACATTGTCCATGCAGGTCGGGGCGATGGTGGTGATGATCTCCTGACGCATCTTCCGCACGATCTCGGGACGGTCGCCGGGTTGTGCCTCTCGCGCCGTGATCAGCGTGTAGTCCGCCAGCTTCCAGTAGAGCCCGATGGCGCTGAGCGCGATGTTGATGTCGAAGCCCTGACGCGTGTAGGCGGCGATGAGCGCGCCGAGCGAGAGCGCCTCGGCGAAGTCCATCTCGCTGAGGAAGTCGTCGAGAATGAGCTGGACATCATGGAAGCCTGTGTGTGAGAGAGAAGAGAGAAGCCGACCTTCCGTGCAGTTCTCCGTAGCGGCAATCTTCTAGAGGTGACGTGGCGTGCGAGGACTCACCTTCAGCGCGGACACGATGGGCTTCCAGTTGCCGCGCAGACAATCGCCCTGGATGATAACGTCGTACAGCGTGTCCAGCGCCTGCGCCTGGCTGAGCTTGTTGGTGACGAGGGAGTTGACCAGCTTCAGCAGCGGCGGCACCTGCTGCGCGTAGCGCGCCTTCTCTGGGTGGTTCTCGTTGACCTGCTCGAGCACCTCCGAGACGAAGAAGAGCATCGGCTGCGTGAGCGCAGGCAGTGAGGGGTGCTTCTTCAGCTGCGTGAGCACCTCGTCCAGCAGGGCGGTCAGCGCGTCGAGCAGCGAGTACACGCGCGGCACGTGCGGTGAAGGCAGCCACTGTGGAGTAGGAAGGATATGGTCGTGGTGAGAACGAGGAGGAGGTGGTGTAACACCGCCGTGTTCTGGACGTGCTCCGGCTTCTTCTCCTCCTTCACCTTCTCCTCGATGCCCAGCGCCTCGCACGTCGCTACCATGCACTCCACCGCACGCCCTTACCCTTCCACTCCTGGCGCAAACGGCCCGCGCCGCTCAGCACCTCGCCGTGCACGCCCTTCAGCGCCTCCGCCTTCATCAGCTCCACCGTCGCCAGCACTACACCTCACACCCTCTCGCCTCGCCCACGCGGCTCGTCGGCGTACCGCGGAACCAGCTGGAAGAGCGCGGCGAGTTGCTCCTCGATCACCTCGTACTCCGCGCACACCATGGGCGACGACGGACTCATCTGCGCGTCAGCCCCGCCGCGCGCGCCCACGTAGTTGTTCTCGCTGTCCTTCTCGGGGATGTACTCCTCCACCACCTCCACCGTCGCCAGCACCAGCTTCCACACGTGCTGCAGGCCCTCGCCACTGCCGCGGCACAGCGTCGGCAGCGCCTCGATCGACGCGAGGTTGCGCGCCGTGAACACCGAGTCCACCGACTTCTTGAAGGCGTCCTTCGGCTTCATGTCGGGCAGCGCCGCGTCGCAGATGAAGTGCGCGATGGAGGCCTGCTCCGCGAACAGCTGCAGACGGCCGTAGACGGGCGAGCACGCGGCCATGGTCTGCACGGCGAAGGAGAAGAGCGCTTCGCCGCAAGGCTCGTCGATCAGGCTCTGCAGCAGCTCCGTCACCTGGGGCAGATTGTCTGTGTGTGACTCTGACGGGCGAGTTGTACCCTTGCAGAAGGCGGCGCAGGCGTCGGCGGGCAGCTCGGATTCCGACGTGTTGGCGACGATGGCCTGGAGGCAGAAGAACACGCGAATCACCAGCTCCTCGTCCTCGCGCGACTCCTCCTCCTCCTCGCGGACGGTGTGGGCCAGCTCCTTCAGCGGGCGGCGCTCGAAGTCCTCGTAGCACTCGATCAGCGAGGCCGTGTCGCAGCTCTTCAGCGCCTTCTGCGCCACCTTCACCAGGTGACTCGCCAGACCCGCGTAGGTCTAGGCCTCACACGCCACGTCCACGCCCACCTCCATGTAGTGCGTCATGCAGTACGCCACCAGCACGCGCTCCTGCTCCAGCGCCAGCACGAACTCCACCACCGCCGCGCCCTCCGCCGCGCCCAGCTTCTTCTTGGCCAGCTTCTTCACGCAGCTGGTGGTCGCCGCCAGCACGCTCTCCACGCCGGGCAGCACCGTGAAGAAGCTCCCGCACATGGTCCGCAGCACGCGCAGCAGCGGCAGCAGCGTCTCCAGCGCCGTCTCCTCCGTCTTCAGCAGCTCCACGGCGGCGGGCAACAGCTGGGAGTGAGTGGCAACCCAAGCAGTCACGATGTATTGAAGCAGTGACGAGAACTCGACGCGGTTCAGCACCACGTCCCCGCACGCCGGCAGCACTTGCTCCAGCAGGTCCAGCGTCACGGCGAGCGGCAGGTTCGCCGCAGCGAAGTCGCCGCCGTTGCTGAGCCACGCGGCGTTCTGGTTGCCCACGCGGGCACAGAGGTCCTGAAGCACGTACCAGAAGACGGCACAGTAGGTGTTGTCCGCGATGGCCTTGGGGGCCTTCTCGCGCAGCGAGTCGTACACCTTGCTGGAGGTGGGCTTGGGGTTCTCCTTGCAGAAGGGACTGATCTGCTTGATGAGCGAGATGAGCATCTAGGAATGACGGCATGCGACAACGGACACCTGCTGGAAGCAGGCGGACGCCGCGTTGAAGGGCGTGGACGAGGAATCTTCGGCGCAGAGGGTTTGGGCGAGGTGGTTGAAGACGCTCTGCAGCTTGCGCTCCGGCATGACGAATCCGGAGTTCTCTAACATCACGGGGAAGACCTGGATGATGCGCGAGCCAAAGGAGGAGGATGTGTCTTCAGAGCACAGCTGCGATGAATTAGTATATGAAATCCAACTCTGTCGTTCAAGATGTCGATGATGGTGGAGGTGGTGGCTTCGGAAGCGAGGTTGTAGGAGAGGATGTGGTGCAGGCCGCTCACAGCAATCTCCTGCGCTTTTCCGGACACGCTCTCGTCGTTCAAACAGTCGATGAAGGGAGTGACGTAGTCTGTACTGCGCATCTTCTTCTACACGATAAACGCGAAACGGCAACGCCAAACGGGATTGTTGGGATACTTCTTTGCCAGCACAAGCAGCGTTTCAATGCCGCTCTCCGCATCTTTGCGTATTTGGGGAGCTACACGCTAATCAGGAGGAAAAACAACGCACCCTTCTTCTTCACCTCGTTTGCTAAGCTCCGCAAATCCATTTCAATGATTCCCGAGTAACTCATCTTGTTCTTTTGTTCGGTGATTCCTTCGCTATCCGTGATGCGCAAAGAGAACAACATCCTACACAGCAAAAGGATTGAATACACAGCAGACTGAGTACTACGAATTGGCTGAGATAATCGAAATGATGCAGAACCGCGGGACTGGGAGGCTGCAACAAACAACACAGATGAAGCGAAATGATAAAGAGACTAGTACATATCCTCGAACAGGTAGTTCTTCATGGAGTCCATCACGTTCGTGCTGCTGCCGCCCAGCTTGAAGATCTCCTCCATCACCGTGATCTCCGTGGACGTCGTGTCCATGCCGCAGAACGCCGTCCAGTCGTTCGCCACCACGCCGGCGCCGATCACGTCCGAGCCGCGGTTCACCGTGCCCGCCACCAGCGGCACCTGCAGCAGCGAGGACAGCTCCTCCTTCTCCTCCATCGACGTGTTCGGGTGCACCAGGCCGCCCTGGTTCGTGAACACGCAGTAGCTTCCCACCAGCGCGTTGCCGGCGATCGATTGCCGGAACACCTCCACGCCCAGCACGTCCGACACGATCTCCTCCGTCTCCTACGCCTCACCCCCTCTCGCCACCACCCACGCGGTCCAGATCGGTGTGCAGCAGAGCCACGTGGTCGTTGCAGGCAATCAGGTTTCCCAGAGAGGACAGTCTCGTTCGTCCACGCGCTGCACCACCACCTCGTCGGGCAGGGCGTTGCGGATGTGCTGCAGCTCGGTGTCTAGAGTAAAAAGGATAGGGAAGGATCAACCCGTCGTGGAAATGGGCACCAGGAGGCCGTTCTTGTTTCCTAGGCGTGATATGCATGACCGAAAAGGTACCGACGGTCACGCGACCGACGAAGCGGCATCCGGCGATGGAGGTGTGGACAACGGGAATGTGATCGGCCAGCTCGGTTTCGAAAGCGCCGTAGAAGTTTTCAGACCCTCCTCTGCAAACCAGACAGTACTTGTTGGTCAGCTTGGAGAAGACGCCAATGTCGTTGCTTCCTTCAAATTGAACACCTAGCGATGAGTGATGGAAAGAGTGAGGAACGGATAGCCATTCTAGAAAGAGCAGCTAAAGAAATAATGAAAAGCGAAGGAGAAAGACCCACTCTTAGGTTGTTAGGAAGAATGACGAAAAGGGCTCCTTTTTGTCCATTTGAAGTGACCAAAATCGTTGAGAATTTGCTTTAACTGAAAGGCGAATAATTGGGACAAAGGGAACCTTACTCATTAAAATCTTGATTTGAACGGCTATCCGTAATGGAATATCCTGTTCTTGGAATTGATCTTGGCACCTGCTTTTCCTGCGTGTATGGTTACAAGAATGGGCACTTTGTTGCCGTTCCCTGTGAAACGGGTGGTAATACGACGCCTTCTGTCATCCAATATAAGGAGAATGGCATTGTATGCGGCTGGGGCGCAAAGAATACCATTCGCAGCAACGCGGAGAACACGATCTACGATGTCAAGCGTTTCCTGGGTCTGCCATATGGCCAGTGTGCGGGTATCATTGAGCACGAACATTATGGATTCCGATGCATCCGATATGACCCGACAATGGTGTATGAGATGAAAGTGGGTGAAAATACCCTTTTCAAGACACCTGAAATGGTGGACGCTGATTTCCTGCGGTATCTTGCCAGTTGTGCAGAGGCTTTTTTGGGATACCAACCGAAAGGAGTGGTGATTACGGTTCCTGCCTTTTTCCAGTATTCTCAAACTGACGCCACCATCCGTGCGGCTCAAGCTGCGGGTTTGCATGTTTACCAGACGATCTACGAGCCGAGCGCGGCTGCCATTGCAGTCACTCCCATTCCTACTATGGACGAAAAGTACATTCTCGTGTATGACCTGGGTGGAGGTACCTTCGATGTCGCGATCATCCGCTCTTCCCTTCATGAATACAATATCGTTGGAAACAACGGTCACCCCTTCCTCGGTGGACGTGATTTTGATCAGGTTGTGTTTGATATTGCTGCAAGAAGACTCGCCACAATTGGCGTTGATATTGCAGCGTGGAGAGCCAGCAAACTGGCGAGACTGCGAACCTACTGCGAGCAGGCGAAGAAGGAATTGTCTTCATCCAACGCCTTTCAGTTTGATTTTGGAGAGTTCGGTGTGGATGCGGACGTCCCGCTGTATATTACGCGTGCACAGTTCCAGGAAGGAATTCGGGACTACATCCAGTAATCCATTGAGATTTGCGATGCGGCGCTGCAACGAGCTGGTGTCCATCTGATGCAGGGTCGGGACTCCATTCTTCTGGTGGGCGGTTCCTCGAAGATTCCTCTCGTCCGAGCCATGCTGGAGGAGCATTACGGCAGGATTGTTCGCGCGGACAACAACCCCGATGAAGACGTAGCTAAGGGTGCCTGCTTGTTGGCTCTGAAGCACTACTGCGATGAGCACGACCCGCCTCTTCCCAACCCGAGTCCGGTCATGATTCCGCACTCCTTTGTGATGCGACCTGTGGGCATCTCCTTCGGCAATGGCCAAGTGGATGAGATTCTTCCCGCGGGCACACCCTGCAACGAGGAGCGCGAGCGTGTCGGCAACAATTTCGTGATTGCCACCACAGTCCACGTGTACTGCAGAGATCTTCAGGAGAGAGAATGGAGGAAGATTGCCAGTTTTACGGTGAACGCTTTCCATGGCGCGGCTTATGTCCGCCTTGTCCTGAACGAGATGGGCCGGCTGCGCTATTCCGTGGGAGTGGTTGGTCAGAAGCCCATGTTTCAGAACACGCTCGAGATTGCGAAGGAGGACGCAGAGGTCGTTGTCCAGTTCGACAAGAAGAATATTGCGATCCAGCAGGGACTAAAGACTTTGAGGGCTGATCTGGAGAGGGAGAGAACGAAAGTGCCTCCTAGAGACGATATCGTGCACGAGCTCAACAAGGGTATAGCGTTTTTGGAGAGTGACAACGCCTTCAGAGTGCAACTCGATGGTTTGAATCAGTACGTGGAGAATCTCCACAGGTGGTATTTGACTCTTCGACCTTCTCTTGTTTGTTTTGTCACATCCCTCCGTGAAAAGCAGCCCAATCCCAAAATAGACTCCGATTTGGCACTCTCTTTCGGGACTATTTTGGTCCATTGTGGATGAAACGCTCTACCTCCAACAACAAAAGAGCGGGATTCAATTCATTTGCCGATACTGCATTGACAATGAGCGTATCAAGGAATGTCCAGACAGTGGTAAAGTCGATCGGCGTTCCTGATGTGAGAACGGACTCGTCGTTTTCATGGGATAGAACTGCCTTGACGACGACGTGTGCTGGAAATTTAACGAGGAAGCAAACACAGTCACGACCGTTGGAGAGAATGGAGAGCTGCTGGAAAAGGAGGCCGATGTATATGGTGAGTGAGACAACTTTGAATTTACGCACAGATCATGTGATCGACTGCGGCGCCAGCAACACGGATCTCTATCAACGCTGTTTCTCGGGAGTGGGACAGTCTGTTGTGAATGGAATTCGATGTCCGTGGAATGACAATTTGATTCTAACGCACAGGCTATCTTATCGGAGAAGGAGAAACGAGTTGCGACATTACGACTCTGTTTCAAGGAAGCGAGGGTTCTCAGGGTCTGATCACATTGGCAGTGAGTGATATGCTGGAGAAAGTGAGCAACGTACTCCTCGTCGCTGATCTTCACCGTAGTGCAAGGACCGTGTCTTCATCTTGCGTCTTTCCGTGCTGGAAATTGTGAGGGAGGTGGCGCGCGATCTTCTCTCCGAGCGGGCCTCCTCGGTGGAATTTGCCGAGTCCAATGGGGCTCTCGTCATGTCCTGCATTGAGAGCGAGTTTTCCACACTGGAAGAGTTTAAATCTGTTGGAAAATGGCTTGCGATTCACATGCAGATGGTTGTCGAGGGTTTTACGCGCAAGAACAAGGCGGGTCTGAACGACAGCGACTACGAGGCGAACCGCAGCATCCTCGTCCGCATCATCTGCGACAGCCGCAATCGCGACGACAATGTCTACCGGCGCACGGGAGAGATCCACCAAGGCGAGCTCCATTTTGTATTTTTGCCGGGCATCGAGACGCTGACCCTCTCTCCCGCCGCCGAGGTGCCCAAGGAACAACAGCTCCTCTCGAAGGGCATCTCCACACTGTACCGTGTGGTGACTTCTCTCTCACAAGGCCGCGCCACGCCCGCGACCATCAACTGGCACGTGAGCAAGCTGCTGCACTACCTGCAGGGCGCGCTGCTGCCCACGGCGTGCACCGCCGTCGTCTCGCTGATCAACCCGCTGCGCTCGCACCAGCGGGCGTCGCTGGCCAGCCTGGCGTTCTGCCATAGGGTGCGCAAGCTGCCGCAGAGTCCGAAGCCGTGGAAGACGCAGAACAAGGGCGTGGTGATGGCGTACCTGAAGGAGCAGTGGAAGAGGAGCGAGCAGCGCGTGAAGGAGCTGGCGGAGGAGCTGCAGATCAAGGCGGAGGCGCTGACGCAGCTGTCGACGCAGCTGGACGCGGTGAGCGAGCAGGAGCGGGCGGCGGCAGAGGCGAAGGCGGTGGTGGAGAAGCAGGTGGAGGAGCTGCGGAGGCGGCTGGAGGAGCAGCAGGAGAGTTCGGTGCTGCTGACGAACGAGTGGAGGAGAAGGAGGGGCGTGAGTGCATAGAAAGGACGAGGAGTTGAAGAAGAGCGTGAGAGGAGTTGAAGAAGAGTGAGGAGAAGTTGAAGGAAACGGATGTAACGATACAAGGAATGAGTGAGGAGTTGAAGAAGAAGGAAGACAAGCTGAAGGAAACGGACGTGACGATACAAGGAATGAGTGAAGAGTTGAAGCGAAGAGAAGTGCTGCTGCAAGAGAACGAAACAAAGCTGAAGGCGATGGAGTCGAGTCTGACCGGCAAGCAAGAAGAGTGCGACGCCTTCCAGCGCGAGATGCGAGAGAAGGAGGGCGTGTGGCAGCGGCAAGTGACGACACTGGCAGCAAGTCTATCAGTGTTCGAGGACACTCTACGGAAACTGAAGCGAGAGAGAGACGAGGAGAAGCAGAAGGCGTCGGAGCAGGGCACGGAGCTGGAGAAGAAGAGAAAGCTGCTGGAGGACATGGACGGGAAGGCGAAGGAGGCGGCGGAGCTGAAGACGGAGCTGGCGCTGACGCAGCGGCAACTGGAGTCGCTGCAGAAGGGGCTTCAGTGCATCGAGGCGAAGTACCAGACGGCGTGCAAGGAGATTAGAATTCACCGCGACGAGACGCTGAAGGACCAGGACCACATCAACAAGCTGCGACTGCAGATCGAGGTGCTGGAGGCGGAGAAGAAGGGAATTGAGACCTCCATCGCGAAGGAGCGAAGCGACCGAAGGAAGAGCGAGGAGGCGGCGCAGGCGGAGATGCGAGCGGAGCTGGAGGCGAAGGAGAAACGGATTGGCGTGTTGACGCAGAGCGAGGCGACGATGAAGGAGGCGATGGAGGCGGCGGAGAAGGAGAAGAGGAGCGAGGCGGAGCTGCGCGCGCAGAGCGAGCTGAAGATGCGAATGGCGGAGGAGGAGCTGAAGCGGTGCCAGCAGCAGCTGACGGAGGAGAAGATGAAGGGCGAGTCGCTGTCGCGACAGGTGAACGAGATGCTGGCGAACGCGACGAACATGGACGAGATGATCCCGGTGCTGCAGGAGAAGCAGAAGGAGCTGGAGAAGCTGATCGAGGCGAAGGAGGAGGAGATCACGACGACGCGCGGAGCGAAGCAGACGGTGGAGGCGAAGAGTATGGCGTTGATGCAGTGTCTGACGAGCACGAGGGAGATGATGAAGAAGAAGGAGGAGGAGAGTGAGCGGCGCGTGAGTGTGCTGGAGGAGGAGGTGAAGGAGAAGAAGAGGAGCGTGGAGGTGTTGGAGTCGAAGGAGGAGGGGTATAAGAAGATGATGGCAGAGCTGGAGGAGGAGGTGAAGAAGGAGAAGGAGGAGCGAATGAAGAAGGAGGAAGCGATGCGCGAAGAAGTGCGAAGGAAGGAGAAGCGCATTGTGGATTGCGAGAAGGACGTGAAGGCGAAGGAGCAATCGATCTTGTCGCTGGAGAAGCAGGTGAAGGAGCTGAACGACACGGTGCTGGGCGTGGAGAGTGACTTGAAGAAGAAGAGAGAGACGATTGCGGAAATGGAGGAGAGAGTGAAGGAGAAGGAGAAGGAGATTGGAAGCATGGGAGAGAGTGTGAAGGAGAAGGAGGAGGAGATTGCGACGCTGAGAAGCGAGAAGGAGAAGATGGAAGAGGCGGCGAAGGAGAGGGAAGTACGATTGAAAGAGCTAGAAACGGCGAAGAAGGAAAAGGAGGAGGAGTGCGATGCTGTGCAGAACACGGTGAAGGAGAGAGAAGAGGCGATGGAGGCGTTGAGGGAGGCGATGGAGAAGAAGGAGAGAGAGGTGAAGGAGAAGGACGTGGTGGTGGAGAAGATGAAGGAGCTGATGGAGAAGACGAGAGAGCGAATGGAGCAGGTGCAGAAGGAGAAGGAGGAGGTGGCGGTGAAGATGGAGGAGGAGGTGAAGAAGGCGCAGGCGCAGGAAGCGGCGTTCCAAAAGGAGAAAGAGGAGAGCAAGAAGCTGGTGGACGTGCTGAACGAGTCGCTGATGGAGAAGATGGCATCTGTGACGCTGCTGCAGACGAGGGAGGAGAAGGCGGTGAAGGAGAAGGAGGAGAAGGAAGAGGCGTTGGAGCTGAAGCGAGAGGAGTGCAGGCAGTTGCAGAGTACGCTGCAGAAGGAGGCGAAGGAGAAGGAGGAGGTGGTGATGAAGATGGAAGAGGCAGTGAAGGAGAAGGAGGAGAGAATTTCAGGGATGGAGGAGGAGATAAAGAAGAGCGATGAGGAAAGAAAGAAGATGGAGGAGGCGGTGAAGAGAATGGAAGAAGCGATGGAGAAGGAAAAGGAGGAGAGAAAGAGAATGGAAGAAGCGATGAAAGAGAAGGAAGAAATGATAGAGAAGGGGAAGAAACACATCCAAACACTGGAGGAAGAGAAAGTGAAACAGAACGAGATACAAATGAGCATACAGCAAACGCTGGAGGCGAAGGAGAAGGCGATGAGCGAGTTGCAGGGCGAGTTGCGCTTGAAGGAGGAGTCGTCGCAAAAGATGACGATGGTGATGAACCGAATGGAGGAGGAGGTGACGGCACTGAACGAGGAGCTGGCGAAGGACAGACAGAAGATGAGCGCGATGGAGGAGGCGGTGAAGGAGAAGGAGGAGGCGGTGAAGACAGCGATGGAGAGAGAGAAGAGTGTAGTCGTGGAAAGAGACGCGCTGGCTTCGCAGCAGGAGAAGCACGCGGAGGAGACGCAGCAGCTGCAAGCGTCGATTGCCGCGCTGAAGAAGGAGAGGGAAGAGAGGGAAAAGGCGCTGAAGAAGGAGAGAGAAGAGAGGGAAAAGGCGTTGAACGAGCAGCTGGCGACAGTGCAGCAGGAGAAGAACAAGACGGAGAGCGAGAAGGAGGCGATGAAGAACCAGCTGGAGGAGAGCGAGGAGAAGCTGAAGATGGTGTGGCAGACGGTGAACGAGATGAAGAGCAGCATCGGCGAGCTGAAGGTGGAGGCGGAGAACGAGAAGAAGGAGAAGGACATGATGGAGAAGGAGAACGATCAGTTGCGCGAGGAGAAGAGGCGGTTGGAGGAGCTGGTGGAGACGCTGACGAAGGAACAGAATGAGTGGAAGGAGAAGGAGAGAGAGAAGGAGGAGGCAATTGCGGATCAGAAGGAGAAGGTGGAGGTGGTGACGCAGGAGCTGCGACGCGTGGAGAGCGAGAGAGAGGAGCTGAGGCGAGTGAGCGAGATAAACGATTCGGAGAATGTGGAGCGCGTGAAGGAGCTGAACGCGGCGGTGGAGGAGCTGCGGAAGCGCGTGGAGACGGAGGTGAGAGAGAAGGAGGAGATGCAGCTGGAGGTGAAGAAGAAGGAGGAGGCGGTGGAGCAGCTGAAGGCGGAGGAGGAGAAGAACGCGGAGAGAATCGAAGTGCTGAAGAAGGAGATTGTGGTGAACACGATGGAGCTGGAGAAGTACAAGGGAATCCAGAACAAGATGAGGGAGAAGGAGAAGGAGCTGAAGGAGAAGGACGAGTTGGTGCTGTTGACGAAGCTGCAGCTGGAAGACCAGAAGAAGAAGGCGGAGGAGGTGGAGAAGCGTGTGAGTGAGGTGGAGAAGGCGAAGGAGGCGTTGGAGGCGAGTGTGAAGGCGAAGGAGGAGGAGCGGGCGAAGTTGGAGTCTGCGTTGGAGGCGGCGAAGAAGGAGAAGGAGGCGTGCGCTTCGCAGCTGAGTGAGGCGCAGGAGCTGCTGAAGGAGAAGGAGGAGGCGATCGGTGCTTCCAATGCTCGGGTGGAAATGAAGGAGAAGGAGATTGAGGCGAAGGAGAAGGAGCTGAAGGCGTTGGAGGAGACGAAGGAGGAGGAATTGAGAGAAAAGGAGAAGAAATGGCAGGAAGCGAAGGAGACAGAGCTGATGGAGAAGGAGAAGGAAACGGAGCGTCTGCGCGAACAAGTCACAGCCATGCAGACAGCGCAGGAGAGAGAGAAGGAGCTGGCGAAGGAGAAGGAGGAGGTGGCGACGATGCGAGACACGCTGTCCGAGTCGGTGAAGGCGAAGGAGAGAGAGTTGGCGCGCGTGAAGGAGGAGAAGAAGAAGGTGGAGATGGTTCTGGACGAAGTGCTGCGCGGTACGGAAGAGTCCAGAAAGAAGGCGGAAGAGGCGGAGAAGGAAAGGAAGAAGAAAACAGAAGAGTCGGAGAGAGAGAACAAGAAGAAGGCGGAGGAGCTGGAGAAGGAGAGCAAGAAGAAGACGGACGAGATCACGCGATTGGGACTGGAGAACGAGGCGCTGAAGGAGTCGATGAAGCGACAGGAGAGCCGCATCCAGGAGCTGGAGAAGAACAAGCTGACGAACAGCCAACTGGAGCGCGTGAAGATGATCGTGGAGGAGAAGAAGGGGCTGAAGAAGAAGCTGAAGGAGAAGGAGGCGGTCATTGCCAAGCTGGCACAGCAGCTGGCCGGTCTGAAGAAGGCGGAGCCGGGCGTGCTGCCGCGCAACACGAAGCCGAAGGACGACGACGAGACGATCGAGCTGGTGAAGGAGGCGAATCGGATGAAGGACCGACTGCAGGGTATTGCGAGCGCCGGCGTGGAGCTGCCGAAGAATGTGGCGCCGGAGCTGCGGACGACGGTGCCGAGCAGCAGCAAGAAGCGGCCGGCGGCGAGCGACCCGGCGGGGAGTCGGAAGAGGGTGGAGGAGGATCCGGAGAATGAGAAGAGTTGCCAGACACAGTAGTGCTTTTGTTTAGTGTTGTGTTTGCGGAAAACAGGAGAGTCATCTAAGCCCTTCAAGAAGTCCATTCCCTTCGCAACTAAAGTGATCTCGTAAATCAGCGTCTAGTCCTCACTCCATCGTCTATTCTCTACAGAAAAGGGAGGAATGGTCGGCGTGCCCTTCTCTCCAAAACTACGACTCAGATGGAGGACCAGCGACTACGCCTTGTCCGGAGTGCAGATGATCTTCCGCGTCCCGCCCACTTTCATCCCCGGGATTCCTTCATCCCACGCAGGCATGACCATTCTACTCCTCACATCGCATCTCGAAATGCACCCCACACCGATTCGCAGTGTCAATGGAACACCGATCTGATAGGAGTTGTCGGGAATTGGCTTTCCCGTGTTCAAAACGCGTCCCTTGTGATGAATGTGAATGATATCGCCTATTAATTATGTGTGAAATACAGAACTACCCTTTCTGCACGGTTCTCCTTCTCCCTCAACAAGATCGATGAATCGCACGCCTATCCTTCATAGAATACGATAAAAAGGACCCGTGTCGGTGACATGATAGGATTCTCCCTTTTTCAGCACGCACTCGTCAGCGGATATGAAGGAGTGCGCGAATGCCCGCATCGTGCTTACGCCCTGTAAACGGCACGCACTTCGCAAAAGAGTGGAAGCTACTAAACGAGTGAACATGGCTTTTCTGCGATTCTAGGAGAGTGCCAAGAATCGGGGCGAATTTGCATACTCTCCAGAAAAAGAACGAAAAGAGAAACAGAGTGCACAATTCTTGATTGCTTTCGTCGTATACCAAGCTGCATAGAAAGAACGTAGGAAGTGAAAGGCCATTGCTGATTCTCAGTTCAGCTACCGATGAATCAAGAAAATAAGAGTGAGGGAAGCGAGCGCAACGGCTCCCTCAGTCAGTACGATATGGATGGCGTGAGTAGTGCTTCATTCACCGACGAGTTCTCTCGGTTGGTGAGTTATTGCGTGCAGAGCGTCATGAGTAGTCGACCTTTTCTATGCATTCGCTTCCTGCTCAGTTAGGCCGCCATTCCCGGTCTTCGCGAAGATCCTCCATGCTGCGGATGCCTCCGCAGTCCATCAGCCAAGGGGAGTTTTTCAGAGTTCGTGAGAGAGGGAAGGAGCTGTACTCTTCGTCCTGTTATGCCATTCCCAAAACGTCGTGTCTCATTGACAAGAAGAAGCCGGATCGAAGTGTCCCCATTTCCTTCGTCGGCGTCGACATTGCGGTCTTCAAGGAAACGGATCCCCCCACCAAGTTGGGTTCCTTCTCCGAGGAAGTCGCGTTTCACTCCTCCACTCACGTGCAGACGTGCGACCAAGTATCGTCCGTCAGGCGCCGCTCGTCGATTGTGATGGAGAGCGAGGAGACGTCGCGGAACGACGAGATCCTCAGTCGGCTGGACGACGATGAGGACGACGATGACGACTTTTTTGGGAGCCGGCGATCGGTGGGCGGAAGCGAAATGACGGCCATCAAGAAGAAGAGCGGCTACACGTCCATCCCTGTGTCGTAGCGACGAAATACAATGGTAAGGTATAGGAATCTTCGCGACTACTTGCGACGAGAGGAGGAGCTGAAGGAGGTGAATGAGGGCTACCGGCAAATGTGCAGGATGATCGAGGCGAGGAAGGCGGAGGAGGCGAGCTGCCTGAGCGACGAGGAGGAGGACAGCATGGAGATCGAGTCGGAGCGCGGTGCGGTGCACGTGGAGCTGGGCGCGATGGGTGTGTGAGAGAAACGGGCGTGAGGAGTAGACGAGGCGGTGGAGCGGAACAACGAGCGGAACAGCCACGTGGGCTTCTTTGGCTGGAGCAAGGAGGAGAAGATCGATTTTGTGAATCTGCGGTCCCCGCGTCTGTCGAAGCTGCCCTCGCCAGAGTCGAGTCAGATCGAGGAGAAGAACCACTTCACGTTCGACACGGAGTGCTACACGCATATGCTGGCGACGCGGCTGCAGGAGCGTGTGCGGCAGCTGACGGAGAGCAGCGTAGAGGCGTGGCGAGCGGTGAAGAGTAGAATGTGACGGCCGTGGCGGAGTGCGCGAGCCGCATCCTGGAGACGAAGGAGACCATTCTGCAGCTGGACGTGGTGATGGTGACGACGTGTGAGGAGTAGAAGCTGGTGCACGAGCAGGACAAGAACATCGAGCGAGTGGACACTCTTCAGGAGGCATTCAACGCCGTGGAGGACGAGTACAACGCGCTGGACAGCTGCCTGTACAGCGTAGGCGCCGCGCGGAGGTGTGAGGCGTAGCTGCAGTCGGGCGAGAAGACGATAGAGCCGCTGGCGGTGATGCTGCTGGATGCGATCCACTTCTGGGGCAGTCTGATGGGGTGGGAGGTGACCTACTCGGACAAGCGCGACCTGTTCATGAAGTACTTCTTCGCGGACGGCTACGTGTTCCTCCGCGCGGTGTTCTCCAACGGCGTGGTGATCCGCGTGAAGAAGCAGATGGAGGGCATTCAGGACGAGCTGGTGCTGAGCATGCTCTCGCAGCTGCGGGTGCTGAAGTCGATCAAGTCGGAGTACCGCTACTACGAGTTCTACGAGATGATCCAGAACGTGCATCTGCGCGGGAGGGGTGATGCGTAGGTTACAGTCGACTTGCAGAGAATAAAGAGCGCTTGGGAAGAGGCCATGGGCAATTCCTGACCGCTATGTGTATTCTATACGTAGTTCCAAAAATACCCCCTTGTTTGTTCTCGCTTTTGAAACAGCCGTTTGCTCCATTCTGTTCCACTTGAGGCGAATCGAACCATCCCTATGAGCTCAACGGGCTTTTCATTCGGTGGAAACGGGTCTGCTGCAGCGGGAGGAGGCATGACGACGGGAAGTGCCTTCGGCGGAGCTGCGTCAACGAATACAAATGCGTCCACTGGCGGTGGCTTTTCTTTCAACGCGAGTGCGGGAAAGACGGCAAACACGGGCTTTGGAGCTGGAGGCACGGGAACGAGTACGGGAGGTTTTTCGCTCGGAGGTAATGCGGCAAAGAGCACCAATACCGGATTCTCCTTTGGCAATACGGGTTTCGGAGCAGCGTCCTCTACAACCCCCGCGACCGGCACGGGAGCGATTACTACACTGGGCGCGACGAACAGTGCTCCAGCGGGCTCAGCAACCACGGGATTCGCGTTTGGCGGAAACACTGCGACTCCTGCCGGTACGACGGGTTCTTCATTCTCTTTTGGAGGAAATGCGAATACAAATAATGCGGCCAAGCCGGCGACGGGCTTTGGCTTTGGCGGGAACACGACGCAGAACACGGGTTTCGGCTTTGGGAACGCGCAGACCGGCAAGGGCTTTGGGAACGCGCAGACCGGCAAGGGCTTCGGGTTCGGAGGCGGCACGCTGAACCTTGGAGCGGCGGGCCAACCGCAGAACCCGCTGCAGAACCTGAGCGACAACAAGCAGCTGATGGACCAGATGAACAAGAAGGTGGAGACGCTGGACGCGGCGCTGCAGAACGAGATCGGCGAGATCAGGTGAGCGTGGACGGCGGATCTGACGGACAGCAAACTGCTCGAGCAACAGCAGGGCGTGATCGATTCGCTGGGCGTGCCGGACGAGCCGGCGTCGCAAGAGGTGTTGGAGCGCCTGCAGGGCCTGCAGTTCGTAGGCGCGAGGCGGCGGCGTGAGGCGTAGGAGTGCGAGCGTATGAAGGCGCTGCAGGACGGGTACTGCGTGCACCTGCAGACGCTGAAGAACCGGCAGGGACAGTTCGAGGCGTCGCTGAAGCAGGCGCAGGCGCTGACGAAGTGAGAGCGGGCGGCGGGCGTGAGGCGCAGGAGCGAGGACAGCGAGGGCGAGATCGTGTCGGCGTTCCGCGCGCAGCGCACCATTCCGTCGACGTTCTTCGAGGAGGTGCTGAAGCAGGTGGAGGAGACGGTGAACCGCCTCAGCGACAAGATCGAGAACAGTGTGGTCGGTGGCGTGTGCTGAGGGCTAGTGGAGGTGATCCTGTCGCTACGCGCGGGGAGCGGCGAGGCGATCGGGAAGGAGATGACGAGCGCGGAGCGGCTGATCAACATCATGGAGCGCGAGTACAACGCGTTCATCGAGCAGTCGGCGGCAGTGGCGGGCGTGGTGGCGCGCGTGGGCGGAGGAGGCGTGGGTGAGGCGTAGATGGAGGAGGTGAAGAGGAAGTTTTTGGCGCTGCGGACGAAGGAGATCGAGACGCGCCGGAAGAACCTGACGCGTGGGCGAGAGGGGGTGGAGTGACGCGTAGTGATGTCCGGAATGCAGGACGTGTTGGCGAACGTGTTGGAGGATCCTTTTAGAGCCGAATCGAAATGACGTGTTTGTTCAACCAACAGAGCAGTGTTCTTTCATGTGAACTAAAGAGACCAGCATCTCGTTCTTGGGCGCCTGCATGCCCACCTCCTTCGCCTTCTTCGCGATGTATCCGTTGATGAAGTCAACCTCCGTCGGCGCCTTCTTCAGGATGTCCGACCACATCGAACTGGTGTTCTCTACGCCTCACCGCTCGTCATCGTCGCCACCCGCAGTCTGCTCTGCAACCAGACGAACGCGCTTTATGCAGTCGTCAAAGTCCAGAGGCACTCCGAGAGCATTCGCAACATCGACTCCCTCCCGGACTACTCCGTTGGCGACTGCGTTGTACTCTCCGTACTCTAACAGTTTTCCGTTTTTCACCTCAAGAAGAGCAGTCAGGGGGTTAATTACCGCATTCACGAGCAGCTTCTGCCAGAGGACGGTGTGGAACTACTGGTAATGCGCAGAAGCGAACGGAACGTTCTCGTCAGCAAGCTGAGCAGGGAGATGAATGGAGTTCAGGGTCTTCACCCACCACTCTGCCGCGTTCTGTCCGCTCTACGGTCAACTCTTCGACATGCAATTGTACGGGCGTGGGAGCGGCGATGGTGATGTAGCCCGTTCCAGCATGCTTCACGACTCCGGGACCCATGAGCACGGCACCCTGGGAGGTGTTTCCTTGAATCACTCGGTCTTTTCCGAGAACGGACTAGGAGAGACGAGTGGAGGAATCGCTACTTGCAGAATCTCAACGTTTCCCATTCCATTCTGGAGCGTGAGACAGGTCCCACTGTCAGCGAGAACCTTCTTAATCTCGTGAGCAAGGGATTCGGTGTTGTAGGACTTATCGAGGAGTAATACCTATGGTAAAGGGACAACAGAATCGAAACGGTATCGAATTTGGCGAATCCACTGTTTCTTTCATCGAAAACGGAGTCATCCACGGCTCGCACGGGAATCGAAATCGTATTCATATCCTCGATTTGCTTGTATTCGGATTGAATGGATTTCCATATCGATTTGCACGCATCAGAGTAGGGAATGACACGAAGTCCGTTTTTCTGGATGGCTTCACGATGTTCCTTCCAGTTTGCACGTAACAAGACCTGTAGATGATTTTCGGGGAGGAATACTCACCTGAAAGGCATTATCGCTAGCGGCTGCTGCAGCCGTGAGAAAACCAGAGAACAGGGACCCCATGGATCCTCCCGACACAATCAACACCGATCTGTGCATATGGAACAAAGAGGCAACAAAGAATGGAAACAACTACTTTTGGAAGTGCTTTGCAACAACCACAGTGGCAACAGCAGCAGCGAGGAGCGTGGACTTCCCTACTGGTGACCCCTCCTTTCATTTCCTACACCACAGCCCGGATGACTTCTTTGGCTTCTTCTCCTCGCCGTCATCCACTTCCGTCAGCACTTCCTCCTCCTGGGGCTTCTCTTGGGGCTTTTCTTCGGGCTTTTCTTGGGGCTTTTCCTCCATCTTCATCGCATTCACGATTGTGTCTGCAATGATGTCTTCCTCCTCCTCCGGCAAATCCATTCCCATCAGCCCCATCATCATCTCATCACTGCACTTGTCCAGCTGCAGGAACGGTGACTTCTTCTCCGCAGGCTTCTCTTCCTTCACCTCCTCCTTCACTTCTTCCTTCACCTTCTCTTCAGACTTCTCTTCCTTCGCCTTCTCTTCAGGCTTCTCTTCAGGCTTCTCTTCCTTCACCTTCTCTTCAGACTTCTCTTCCTTCACCTCCTCAGCAGGCTCCTCAGCAGGCTCCTCAGCAGGCTCCTCCACCGACAGCTCCTCCTCCTTGCCGCCCAGCGACGCCGACGACCGCGGCAGGTACTTCTCATCGAAGGAGTCATCACTGTCTCCCTCCTCCAGCGGCTCGGCCGCCACCACGCGCTCCTCCTTCTCCTCCCACATACCGCAGGTCTTGCGGCGGTCCTTCAGAATGTCTTCCAGCATGTCGTTCACCTGCGACCGCATCATCTCGTCCAGCTGGCGGATCTCCTCCGCCGACAGCTGGCTCTGCGCCGCCTGCTCCACCAGCTCGTTCACCTCCTTCACCGCCTCCGGCACCACGGCGGAATCTGCCGCTTGGGAGGTGGGCTCCTTCGACTCGGCAGTCTCCTTGGGCTTGCTGGACTCCGCAGTCTCCTTGGGCTTGCTGGACTCCACAGGCTCCATAGGCTTGGCAGACTCCTTTGGAACGGACTCGGTGTGGGGCTGGTGCAGAACGCGGGTTTCGAGGTAGGCAGAGCAAACTAGGGGTAAGGTCGCATGCATGCGGGGACTCGTCTTCAAGAAGGAGTCGGGGAGATTCAGGTCTGAGGCAGATTTCTTCTCCATCAGCACCTTGACGAAGACAAGCAGGCTCGTGATCAGCATAGCCATCTACTCGTGAGGACAAGAGGAAGGACGCACATTTTTCGATTCAAAGAAGGAGTAGTTGATCACGGCGGATTTGGGAACACCGAGACGAAGAGTGGCGTTTGCAAACACTTGGACATTGTCTCTCTTCCACAGATCCAGCTCTACAACTCAGCTTGTACAGCAGCAACTCACTGGCGCCCTTATGATATCTTCCGAGCTTTATTTCGGGGCACAGTTTTGCAAACAGTTCGCAAAGCACCTTACGCGTGAAAAGGGATACAAAAGCAAACGTCTCCGCTCTCCAATTCCGAGAGCAAGTTGGAGGAGATTTCCTTCCCCAACACAAGTGACATCCACTTTGCAATTTCGGGGGCAAACTCCTACAAGAATCATACAGGACGAAAAAGGGAATACGTCACATTCGGCATCACGAGGCGGTAATACAGACCATATCGACATACGTGACGACATCGTTTCAAATTCCACAAATTTCTTTCGGAGAACACTTCTTCTGTTTTGAAATCGCCCCCACCTCACCCCCCAAATTTGCCATCCAGCCATGCTAGAGAATTGTTGGGATATCCCCTTTGTTCAGTGTGACAGAAAGACGAAGAATGAGGATAGTGGGAAAGGCTCCATTTGAGTGGGCCAAGGGTCTAGAGCTTCCCATCGAAGATCCGTTGTTGTTCCTCCAGGAAGAACGAAGTGGAAGAGTAGCCATTGCTCGTTGCTTCAAACACTAGAATTCGTCTTCTTCTTCAGTTGGCTGTGACGCTGCTATGAAATCTGATACCAATGTGCCCTTCCCACCGTTATTTACCAATCAGCATTTAACGAACCTGACATATGCTGATTTGTCTAGTTTCATAATGGGTGTTACCTAAGATGATATTGGAACCGTTATTTCAGGGGTTGGTGTCCATTTTTGCCACTCCTCCTCGAAGTGCTTTTCGGGGTGAGAATCGTTCTCTTGATAGTCTTACACTATGATTCTTCTGCGTTTTTGCATGTATTTATTCCCCTTTCATTATTCTCGGAAGGAAGCTGCATTGCTTTCTTCAGAATGGCCTCCTTATTTGTCCCCGCTTCGTCGACATATCTAGCGGCCATCTGGGGACTTTTCCCGTCGCCCATCTGGCGCAGCTCCTCGTTTGATAACCCTAGCGCCGCCAGAATGGTTGCGCCTGAACGACGAAAGGAATGGGTTGTGTAACCCTTGGGATCTTCCTTCCCTAATTCCGCCGCAATCTCTCGCGCTAGCTTATCGAAGGTATTTTTACCAATAACACTTCCCATTTCGTCTACCCAGCATGAAGCATCCCTGAACAGAGAAACTTCTTTCCACCGCGGCAGATGATGCCGGCTGGCAGAAGAGATACTGGTAAACGAGGTACAGGGTGGGGAACGCGGTACTGTGCTGCTGAAGGTATTTGGAAACAGGCTTGTATCGTCTTCTATCGCGCTGATGAGCAAACTCCACTGCTTCGCCGTAGAGATCTTCCACTGCCTTGATCTTCGCTGCTGGAGAATAATCTCTGAAGAAGCGGTTTCTGACTCCAAGGACTGAACGAACTGTTGAATCACTTTCTTCAACCGGTGATTCCAGTGTTGAAGGGAATTTCGTGTCCTTCAACAGTGACTCCAGCCTCGGGTACTCACACTTGAACATTTCCATCTTCTTCAGCACAGTAGTCTCAATCTCCTCAACAGTAATAGGGAAAATTGTATCCTCCAAAGCTAATAGTGGTTCTACAGAATGGTCGTGTTTTATCAACACAGTCGTTTGAGAATGGAATCATGGAAACAAACTCTGACACTCTCTCGTCAGTACGCACATTTCCTGACATCGAAGAAAATAGAACACTCCAATCGTTGTGGTGTAGCACAATATGCACTATTCTGTCAGTGATAGTGTTTCCTTTGTTCAGAAGCCCTTTTCTCGCATCTCACATTCATTCTCAAATCAAAACGCAAAGGCAATGCGTCAGGAGATACAATACGTGCTTCTCTTGACGATTCTCTCAATCGGCTGGATGGTTGGATTTATATGGGTCGTTGTTGCGGGAACCGCGAGATACGTGAACTCTATGTATGCAATTGACTTGGATCGTTATGTGTATAGACAAGTGCCTCTAACGAATGAATCCAGCACTGTACTTTCAGCTACAGCGAATGCAACTACGTCTGGCATCCCCAGTTCAATGGAGAAGAGCCGCTTTGACGATTATCCCAGCATCTACGAATTCTCTGTATCCAATACTGAACCATGCCCTTCAGCATCCAAAGAAATTGAATTCCAGTCTCCTAACTGGAAACAGATGTGTGATTGTGCAAAACAAGACATGTATAATCGCACTCCATTAGTTCATGAATAGAGGGAAAGAAAAAGACTTTTCAAAGCTGCGGGAGGAGTAGTCTCGTACACAACTGTGAATGCATAGATCCGAGGGCTTTTCCAAGATCATTCACACCCCGCATTATGCCATCGTGACGAACATCTGCGTCAACCTGAAGAACAACGCGCTAACCATCCATCTTCGGAATGAAGCAGAGCTCAGCGACATTCTCACTCTCTACAAGCGGAAGGACTTTTTCTGTCCGCTCCTCTTCTCCTACTCACGAGCTAGTCAACTACGTCCGCGTGCTGAAAACCCCTCTCAATCCGAGCAAGCTCGTTCCGAAGCCCCTGCATCTGGCCATCGCCCATCCGCCCTCTCTCTCTAACCGCTTCCAGTTCACCGAGGGCGTGGCCATGCTCAGCTACGTCGCAACGCACTTGTCTTACTTCCCCCTCGTTCCCCCCATTTTTCATCTCAACCTCAGATCGAGCACCTCCTGCTGCTGGGCGAGGACACGCTCCGCCCCGTCGGCTTCAACTCCCTGCTCCTCCGCGCGCTGCTCTCGCTCTTCCCCACGTCGCGCCCCGTCGACTGGATCGACAAGACCTCCTCTCTCTTCGCTCAGAACCACGTCTGCGACCGCGTGATGGTTGCCGCTCTTCTCCTCACTCATCGTCAGGTCCTTCTGCGCGACTGGCAGGAGCTCGGCGGAGGCGCCTTCTTCCCCTCGCTCCCCGCAGTGAACGCGCTGCGCTGCGCGCTGTACAGCTACGCGCACTACACGCCCGCCTCGCGCGTGCCACCCACGCTCAACACGCTTCTGCTGAACCGACGACGCGTGCGGCACGTGGAGAATCTGACGCCTCTGGCGGCTTCGCTGTCGCACACCTTCGCGTCTTCGCTCACCGTCGCCACGCTGACTCTCTCCGACTTCTCCACCGACGAGCTGGCGCAGGTGTTCGCCCGCACCGACGTGCTGCTCTCCGCCTACGGCTCGGAGATCCTCTACGCGCTGTTCATGCAGCCGCACAGCGCCGTGGTGGAGCTGTACCCGCCCTTCTGGGACTGGTCGCACTACAAGCGGTTCTCGCTGAACGTGGGGCTGCTGCACAGGGCGTACAAGGCCAAGGGGGAGCAGGGTCCGCAGTGCAAGAAGCGCGCCAAGTCCAAGGACTGTCTGTTCCAGGGAACGCGCGATCGCAACTTCACCGTGGACATCACCGAGATGGAGTCGATTCTGAAGGAGGTGACCGTGCTCGTGTACAAGGACAAGTACGGGTATTCCACTCTGGACTAGGAGTGTTTGTTGCCATTCCCTTTTCTGCTTCCCCTTTTCTTTCCGCGTCGGTGTGATGCCAGTGGGCGACGAAGGCAGCCACGACTCCCAATCCACGACCGGAGCCAGTTGCGATCCAGTTCGCCATTCCTTTCCCCCGTTCATGCGTAGATTCGAAAGTACTCGTACGAGCACCACGCGTACGAATAATCAGTGTTCGATTTGATGTTCAGGAATTCGTCCTCCTGTGATTATGAAACGCCACGACTCATTTTATCGTAACCACCACTGCTCCTCTAAACGAATAGAAACAATACATCCCAATCCAGCTCGCCCTCGTGTGATTCGCAGAATGATTGTAGTATCCGACTTTTCTTTGCACCATTAGGCTCATTTCAATACGGGGTTGTTGACTACATTGGCGTCTGCGGGAGAAAGGAGGACGACCTGTCTCTCTCCTCCTTTCCCCTCCCCTTCTCTTCCTCCTTCAAATCGGAGCCTTCGCTCCGTTCCTGCAGCTCAAAACGGGGCAAGGAAGAGGACATGCCGAATGCGTTGGAGTGGTTCTGCTTTCCCGGTAGCCACTCCTATTCCGCGTCATGTCTAGACGGAATCCATCTCCACCGCCCGCTCCCTCCCCTGATCATGCGATTCATCCCCACTCCCCTTCTCGTTGGCATCGAATTCATCATTCCCTCCCTCCCCTGCGACTCCCTGTGCACGCCCCCTCCCTCCCCCTCCCGCCTGTCTCACATCCTGCACGTCCTTCTCTCCATCCCGCCTCCATCGCCCGCCGCTCCCTTCTTCAACATCGCCGCCCTCAGCTATCTCGACTTCCTCCCCGGAGAGGTGCTGGCCGCCGTGTGCCAGTACCTCCGCTGTCACGTCCGCTTCCTTCCCTCTCTTCACTCGCAGCTCCCTCTCATTCCCGCCTCCACACACGCCAGCTTCCTTCGCATTTCCTTCGACGACGCCGGCTTCACCTACATTCCCACCATTATTCTCCACCTGATCAAACGCACGCTGAAGTGCCTTCCGCAGGACACGCTCATTCTCCTCTTCTATCTCCTCTCTTTCATCCACCTCGTTCTCCGCTCAGAGAGTCGCTCCTGCCAAGTGTTCTGCGAGAACGAAGTGACTGACTCTTCTTCGCTCAGCTCGGAACAAGCCACGCCCGCGAGCACGCCCGTGACGGATGCTGACACTAACGTGTACTCACCGCTGCACGCGGATGGCTCCTCCAACCAAGCTAGTCTCGAAGCCATCGCCGAGTTCTTCTTCGAGCCGCTCTGGCAGCTGCCCACGGCGCAGTACTCTCTCCAGCAGCGCAGCACGCTGTTCTCCGTGTTCCTGGTGATGATCCTGCAGTATGACTTCCTCTTCGACTACCTTCTGGAGCAGTTGCGAGAGGATTCTGTGCAGGAGGAAGAGAATGGAGGAAAGGAAGTGGAGAAGGAGGAGGAAATGGACAAGAAGGAGGAAGAGATAAACATGAAGAAGAAAGAAGAACAGGAAAGGAAGGAGGAAGTGAGAGTGACAAACAACGAGAACAGCGTCTTCACAGCACAGCTGCCCACGACCACACACTACACGACGCTCTGCACCGCCACCACCAAGTACTACTGCTGCTGCTACTTCACCTACCACCAACACACGCTCACCTCGCTCGTGCGCACCATCCTCCCACACACGCCCATCCCCGACTCCTTCCGCCAGGAGGAGCTCGCCGCGCAGCAAACTATCAAACAGTGGAAGGAGAACGTGCTCGTGCCCGTGTGCCTCTTCGTCCTCAGCAGGCTCCCCGCGCCCGCGCAGCTCTGCCGCCTGCTCCCGCGCGTGGCGGCGGTGTTGGGTGAGAAGAAGAAGGAGGAGGTGAAACAGCTCCTCTCGTTCCTGCTCTGCGACGCAATTCTCCCTCCAAGCGGGTTCACCATCGCCTTCACCGTCAATGGCGAGGAGTGCGCGCTGAGTGGCCCCCCGTTTTTCAACCGAGGGAGTAGTAGTCGCCTCTCGCTCTCCTCCTGACCCGTAGTGACGGGCCTTCGCCTCCTCTTCGATGTGATGAGCGCCGAGTCCATCCTGAACACACTCCTCCTCCTCCTGCTCGAAGAGAAGCTTCTCTTCGTCTCGAACGACATTTCCATCCTGTCCGTACGTGCTTTCCTCCTCCTTCACTCTAGCCCGTGCTGGAAGCGCTCCTCCTCCTCCTCCCCTACGCCTACCCTCACACCGTCATCCCACTGGTTCCATATTACCTTCTCCGCATTCTCGTCGACTCGCCCTCGCCCTTTCTCTTCGGCACCTCCGCCTTCACGCTCGCCTCCGCCTCTCACGCCATCCCGCCCGACGTTCACACTCTCTTCCTCTTCTCCGAAACGCCCATTCCCTCTCCCTCCATCCCCGAGGCCCCGCGTCGCTGGGTGCTCCATCAACTCTCCCTCGTCGATTTCTCGCTCCCCGACGCTCTCCTCTGCTCCAGCCTCCAAGCCATCATTGGCCGCTTCTTCTGGCAGCTGCTGCCGCACTTCTCGGCCTATCTCTACACCTTCCTAGACGGCGTGTGCTTCTTCAACAACGTCGAGTACATCAACCACGAGGTCCCCGAGGCCTTCCGCGCCTTCTACCACCGCCTCCTCTCCACGCAGAGCTTCGCCATGTTCACTGACCAGTTCTGGCTCCCGCCGAACGCTCCGCTCCTCCAGCTCCTCCAGTCCACGCCGCCTCGCCACCACAGTCCCTCAGTCCCTCACTACCGCATCACCTACCCACCCTTCCTCTTCTCTCGCCCGCACGCCTCTGCCTCCATCGCCTCCTCCCTTCTCCACCTCCGCTCCGTTCACCTCGCCGCCTCGCCGCACCTCCTTCTCAACGCGCAAGACTACCGCCTTCTCTCCCACACACCACCCATACCATCATCACTACCCTCTCTTCCCACCTCCGCCTTCGCCACAGCCGCCAGCCGGCTGCTCACGCACTACCTGCTGGACGTGTCGCCAAGCAAGTTCTCCTCAATCGCTCGCTTCAGACGTAGATGCTCTGAGCTAAGCAAGCAGGTCACCCAGCAACTCGCCGACAAACTCGTGCGCACGGAATTCCTTCGCCTCTTCACGCAGTCCGACGCGCTGACTCCTTACCACGTGCTGTCCACGCCCTCCGCCGAGGGTATGGCGCTGCTGCTGAATGCCTTCTACTCCTTCTGCGTGGAGCAACGCGACTTTGCCAACGCCCTGCGGTTGCACAAGGCGATGGCGGTGTTCTTGGTGAACGACCCGATCAAGCGCTTTCCTCTGTACGGCTATCTGTACACGCACGAGATCTACCGGAAGGTGGGCTTCTGGAAGGAGCTGCTGCTGGACTATTGTCGCGGGAAAGGCGCGACGGAGGCGGCGTACCAAATGCGTTATAAGTGTCTGAGTGATGAGGAGTACTTCCGAAAGAGGAAAAACGAGCTGATTACGGGTTTGGGCGTGGCATTTGGCTGAGGCGTAGTGGCGAAGGAGGAGGAGGGCAGGAGGAGGCAGCCGCAAACGGATGACTACCCGCTGCCCGTTCTGCTGAAGGCGCTGAACTATCTGGCAGACTTGCTCGTGGACCTACGCGTTTCGCAGGAGTTTGCTAACCCCATTCTGGAGGCTATCATTCATTTGGTTGGATGGTGACTGGCTTGTTTCTTGCACCACACGTTGGACAGTCATTGTCTGCCATGGAGGAGGCTTTCGTGAAACTGCAAGCGCAGTTCGGAAGGTGGACTGCCCCAGTCGCCGCCCCCATCATCCAGGCCACAGTTCAGGGAGGCAAGCGATTGAGGCCAACCCACTTCTTGTCACTACGGTTGAAGTCGCCGAATCTGTGGAAACATGCCGGTTGGCATAGCAACGTGATTGTTACAGCGTAGAGTTCATTCAGGAGAAGATGACGGAAATCAACCCAATGCTAGAGAAAGTGAAGGTAGATGCAAGCAAGCTGCACATTACGCTGGGAGTATTCAATTTGGAGGCGCCTTCAAGATACAATCAAATGATGTCGATTTGTGCGTTCCGAATTGATACATAGGGATGCGATGACTCATATCCGTGATTGCTTCCGTTTCTATTATTGTAATGGCCCCAATCCACTTCCCTGCGTCATTTCGTTACAGGGTCTGGGTGTATTTCGCGAGGATGTTCTCTTTTTCAACATTCGGGACGACGAATCCTTGTTTGTGACGGTCTTTTCCTATCACTGCTTAGCCATCGTTTGCAGTGCTGCGTACAGTCCATTCGCCAGTATCTGGTGAGCTGCAGTATTCATATCCTGATTCCTTCATGCTGACGATCCTTGACGGCAGTGACGGAAGATCCATTGTCGTGGACAGCGCATGCCACGATCGCCAAGAAGTCTGCCGCCATTTCGTCGTTCAAGTCGATTAACGAATTCAAGCGCAATCGTGACGCCCTGAGTATTACAAACGACCTGGTGTACCGAGTGATGTCATCACTGTACGGAGGAGACATGAACTACTACTTTGGGGACTACCTCTTTTCTGAGATTGAACTCAACGAGATGAAGCTTGACGGTGACGGCTACTACGTCACCCCTGAGAAGGTCCCGATCTACGCTCAGAGCCCAATCCCTCTGCCTCCTTCCTTCCATCCCATCCAGAAACCGGTGATTGTCGAGGAGCGTCAAACGACTGTTCTTCCTGAGCGTCACTCTACGCTGTGCGATTGCCCACAGTGTCACCTGCACTTTTCCAGTGAAAGGCAGCTGAAGCGTCACATGCGGATTCACTCAAAGGAAGATGCTGCCCATGCCTCTCCGGCATCCGTTGTTGAAGAGTCTGCACAGCCTGCACAGCCTGCACAGCCAAGACCTTCAGGGAAGCAGGAGGAGGGACGGAATCGAAGGAGACCATTCCGGAGATGAAGACCCCGCCTATTCTGTTTGTATGATAGTTCCACACAAGATGTGCACGTTGCAATCACTTGAAGTCCTGTTTGTTGAATGAAACTCCCCTCGCTCCATCCAAAGAACACTCTGGGATTCAACGGAATGGTTGAGAACGGGAAGAGTGAGTGGAGCAGGAGCGTTTGTGATGGTTATAGACAAGGCGGACAGTACTTCCAAGCTCTCCTTGGGAAAGCGTTTAGAATCCCTGGAAGTGGAAGAAACGACCGATGTGATGAAGGAGATGAGCATGGAGGAGAAGCCGAAGGCGCTTCCGAAGACCGGCTCGCTGGACGTGATTCTGACGCAGATTATCGAAACAAACGACTACGACCAGTTCGCAAAGATCAGTATTTCGGGAAAGCAGTCCGTATGCTGGTTGTAGTTGGAATTAGCCGTAGGTGCTGGATAATTCGATTAAGAAATTGAATGCGAGATATATACTTCCTCTTATTGACATGCTCATTCTCCGTATGGAGACAAAGCCACACGTAACGATTCCTACCTATGGTGAGGCGTAGAGCTTTGACGTTTGCCTTGAGTGGTTCAACTATATCTTTACACGCCACAACGCATATCTAATGTCCGTTCCTGGATGCAAGCAGCGTTTGGCGCATCTCCGCCACTTGCTGGAGTCCCGAACGGCCTCCTTCAAGAAGGTCGTGAGACTAAGGGGCCGCCTCGAGATGCTGCTGCAACGGGCACAGGCGAACACACAGACCATCGTGGACTTTTCGCAGGCCCAGATTCCTTTAGTGGAGGTGTACGAGAGCTCAATGATCCCCAAGGAGAAGGAGGAGGAAGAGGAAGATGAAGAGGAAGATGAAGAGGAGGAGGAGATGATGGAAGAAGAGGAGGAAGAAGAGGAGGCTGGTGACGAGGAGGAAGAGGAGAACTCTCTGTTGGATGATGACGACGACGAGGAGAATGACGAGGATGACGAGGAGTGAGTACTTTTGATTTGTTTGTTTGCCCAATGTGTGCGTCCAGTGGTCATTGATTATCAAGAACTACTAATCTTAGCAATCATTCGTCATTCTTTTCTACGTAATAATGAAGTATTTCCCCGGAATCGGAAAGATTCAGTATGAGGGCAGCGCGAGCATGAATGATCTCGCCTTCAAGTGGTACAACGCCGATCAGGTTGTTCTCGGAAAGGTAGCCAAATCCTCCGCTGTCGAATCGTAGACCATGAAGGAGCACTTGCGCTTTGCAGTGTGCTACTGGCACACCTTCTGCTTCCAGGGCAATGACATGTTTGGTGGTCCCACTCTCGAGCGCCCGTGGGCCGGAGATGCGGATCCCATTGTGGAGGCCAAGAAGAAGTGCGACGCTGCCTTTGAGTTCTTCACCAAGCTGGGCGTGGAGTACTACTGCTTCCACGACCGCGACATCGTTGCCGAGGGCGACACCCTGGAGGAGACGAACCGTCGCTTGGATATCATCTCCGACTACATGCTCGAGAAGCAGAAGGAGACGGGCGTGAAGCTCCTCTGGGGCACCGCCAACATGTTCGGCGACCGCGTCTACATGAACGGCGCGTCCACCAACCCGGATGCCCACGTGTTCGCCAATGCGGCCGCGCAGGTGAAGAAGTGCATGGAGATCACCAAGAAGCTCGGCGGTGAGAACTACGTGTTCTGGGGCGGTCGCGAGGGCTACCAGAGCATCCTCAACAGCCTTCCCGGAAAGGAGCTGGATCACATGGGTCGCTTCATGCGAATGGCTGCGGACTACAAGAAGAAGATCGGCGCCACGTTCACGCTGCTGATCGAGCCGAAGCCGCGCGAGCCCACGAAGCACCAGTACGACTACGACGCGCAGACGGTGATCGGGTTCCTGCGCAAGTACCACCTGGAGAACGAGTTCAAGCTGAACATCGAGCCGAACCACACCACCCTCGCCGGCCACGACTACGAGCACGACATTGTCTTCGCGTGCAACGAGGGCATGCTCGGCTCTGTGGACGCCAACACGGGCGATCCGCTGCTGGGCTGGGACACGGACCAGTTCCCGATGGACGTGAAGAAGGCGGTGATTGTGATGTACCACATCATCCGCGCTGGAGGCCTCCACACCGGCGGTCTGAACTTCGACGCGCACATCCGTCGCGAGTCGATTGCCATGGAAGACCGTTTTGTCGCCCACATCGGAGCCATGGACACCTTTGCGCACGCGCTGCTCATCGTAGAGAAGATGATGCAGGATGGCATCTACCAGGACCGCGTGGACAAGCGGTATGAATCGTACACCACCGGCATTGGCGCTCGGATCGAGAGTGGAGAGGCCACCTTCGAGGAATGCGAGCAGTACATCCTTGAGCACGGCAAGCCGACCCCGCAGTCTGCCAAGCAGGAGAGCTTTGAAATGCTCCTGAATCACTACATGTGATCCCCTGTTTGTTTCATTCTTTTTTACCTACCACCGCTTTCGGTACCCGCTGGATGAGTCACTATCGGTCAAGAGACCGCTCGCATCACCGGCACTCCCGGTCCCGCTCTCGGTCGCATCATCACAGACGATACCACGGTAATCAGCACTGTATCCCATACTATGTGTAGATGACAGAAAACAGCTTTCTGGAGATGTAGGATGCGTCATTCTCTCGTTTGCCCATTCTCACGTTGTTTAGCAAAAGGCAAAACGGTCTGTGATTGTATCCAATCTGCCTCCAACAATTCAAAGAGTAAGTTGTGTTTGCGCGCTCTGTGGCATTTACGCTGTGTAGAAACACATTATAGCCGGTTTTTCGGTGATCGGAAAGATACTGGAGGTGGATTTCACAGAGCACCTGCACTTGCCAATTGCGCACATCACCTATAGAGATGCTTCCTCCACCTGCGTCGTGGTGTACGAGAAGGTGGTGTCCGCGTTGCAGGCAGTGTCCTATCTGAACAACCACATGGTGAGAGGCAGTCAAATCACGGTTCAGCTGGACAACAGAATCCAGGAAAAGCCCAGAGAGGAGCTTCCACGTGAGCGCCCAATCGAATCACGTCCTTTCAGCATTGTGATTGAATCAGCCAATCCAGCCATGACTCTTGAGTCTATCCTTGTTTGCCATGTTCTCTGCCTTTATGGCTAGTCTCTCTTTGCTATTTTTGGAAGGATCGTGAAGAGCGAGTGCATTCCCTCCGATCAGAAGACGTTCAAGCTCACCTTCGAGAACAAGCAGTGCGCTATGAAGGCCGTTTCCGTACGCACGGTAGTTTGGGCTCAGTCGCAGTCAATGAACGGTTTCTCGGTTCAGAACACTCCGTTGAAGGTGATGATGGAGGGAGAGTTCAACCTTCTCAAGAACGCGCCGAAGCCTGTTCTGCCCGAAGTGATTCCTTGGAGTGGAAGTGATGTGCAGGCCGTTGGGTATGTCGACTATGGAAAGAAGAGGGAGGAAGTGCCCAAAACGATCTCGCAGGCATCTTCCTCTGCGTCCCTTGTTGAGTAGAGTTGCGTGGTTCTCCTCACGGGCTTTTCGGAAGGCGACGACGTGCGGAATCCCTCCAACATCACCGAGCTGAAGCGTTTGGCCACGGAGCAGGGAAAGGTTTGGGTGGTTCTCCGGATTGAGGTGCAGCTGAAGGACATGAAGTACATTGAGATCGGGAAGGAGAAGCGCCTCTTCCTTCAGTTCGCCAACTCCTATTCGGCGTCCATTGTAGCATTGCGCCGGTTACTTCACTGTAGGCGGTTCGCGGGCTGAGTGGCTTGCTGTTCAACGGCAGTCGGCTCACAGCCAGACAGTACGACAGCGCGCGATACAGAGTGAAGGACTATTCGATGTAACAAACATGTTCATTAAAAAACACCATTTCCATCCAACTGCATCAAACGCTGCTGCAGGTTTTGCTCCTGCATCGGGTTCTGCCGTGTAGCCGGATTCATGAGATCTACGCCGTCAATCCAACGAATTGGCTGCACCCTTCATCCTCACTCCAGCCACTTCAAACAAGACTCTGTCTTCTTCTTCGTCCACTTCATCGTCGTTCACTCCATACAACGAGTCCATCGCGTTGTTGATCATCTCATTGGTCATCTCATACTAAGGATCAATCCGCTGCATAATTGCCACATTCGCCTGCTGCTTCTCCAAGTTGGCTACAATTTGCTGCACCTCCTCCGGCTTCATCGCGCTATAAACTCAATTCCCCACATCGAGACTACCTGTTTGCCTGCTGCATTGCATTTCCAGCGGCCTGAATTGCATTGATTTGGGTTTGCTGAGCTATGCGGTGAGTGCTTTCAACAGTGAGCAACCCTTCGCCAGTACCTGCTTCGTCCCCACCATCTGCATATTGGCTATCACGCCATCCATCTGACTAACGGACTGCTGCAGCATTGCGCGCTGCTTACACTTCGCTCTCAGTGCCGCCCTCGAAGTGGGCTAGCAATGAAAGCATCGCAGGAGAAGGAAACGTTCGCCGCCAATGCGACAATCTCCTTGTCAAGGGCAGCAATCTGTCTTTCGAGACCTAAGTGTAATGTACAGAATGAAGCGCTACTTCTCTTCTCCTGTTTCAATTCTTCTACAGAACCCATAAGCTCACTTGAATTCATGTCGTCCTATTCCTCATTCAGCACAGGCAGGGGAACAGATTCCACTTTCAATACTAAAAGAAAATGAAGGATTCTGGTTAAACCGTTCAGTGATTGGTACTATCAAGTCTGAGCAGATTTCGCTCGTTTGAGTATTAAACTGAGTCCAGTTTATTTCCACCAAAACTTCTTCAAAACCGCATGAAATTCAAACAAAGACAAGCACTAAACGAGCATATTACACAGGAATAGTGGGAAGTGCAGACATGGAAGTGGCGGCAGCATTCATCTGCTTCTTCTCCAACTCCTTCGTTCCAGCGTCCTTGATGTCTACGGATCACCCTCCAGCTCGAATCAAACCCGCCAATCTCATTCCAGCCACTTCGTACAGAACCTTATCCACCGTCTCGTCGGCAGCCTCCTCGTCCTCCGGAGTGAGGTTGTTGAGCGCATCATCGGTCATCTCGCTGACAAGGCCGAACTACTCGTTATCCACAAGCCACAGTTCAACCTTCTCCATCTCCTTCATATACTGCGTCGTGATCGCAGTCACCTCCTCCGCACTCATTCCCCTACAACTCAGCAGGGAACAACACAAATACTCGTTGATCTGCTTCATCGCCTCGCATCCCTTCTGTGTGGCCATGACCTGCATGATTTGCGCTGATGATGACTCCACAATTAACGAACTCACCCTTCTGAAGACCCATCTGGGTGATCGTCGACTCCATGTTTGCGATGATGCCGTACATGCGCTCGATTCCCTTCTGCACCTGAATGCGCGTTTTGCACTTAATCTGCAGCACTGCAGTGCTGGGCTCCTATCTCTCATCTTGCAACACTTGCATCACCTTCTTCTTGGCTTCCCTCTTGATGTCCAGCTCAATCTGCTTGCGAGTTCTCTCCAGCTCTTCCATTATCGCTCAACTCCAATCCCTACTTCGGATCTGGCTCTTTACCTCACGAATATTGGTTTTAATGCTGTCCTTCATATCTGCGTACTATTCTGTTAACAACTCGCCCTTTTCACGTACCTTCTCATCGGGAGTACGGGTATCCTTTGGCTTGAACAAACTGCTGAACATACTACTTGTTTTTCTAATCCTCATTACCTGAAAGAAGTGTACAGTGATCATCTTGATAATCAAGGACGATTGAGTATGTGAAGACTTTGCTCAACCCCTCTCCTTCCCAGCACTTCCTTTCGAGGAAGAGAGAGCCATTCCACTTAGTCCGCCTCTTAAGTAGATAAGGTTCCACCTTCAGGTAGAGCACCTTGGCGCAGGGGAAGCGTGCAGGGCCCATAACCCTGAGGTCCGTAGATCGAAACTACGAGGTGCTATTTTTTCTCCCAACAAACAGCCCCACGCTTCGATTTGGCTCGAGCCAAACAGCAACATCATCTTCTTTTCCGTAGATAAACTGTCATGAGTGCAGTACATCTGATCAGGCTGGAATGCGTAGGTATACAAGTGAAAAGCGGGGTTCTCCGTCGAGCTCCTTCCAGCGCTGTCATCGGGTGAAGATGGGCCCAGCAGGAACCGCTCCATAAAACGCTCCTCATTCTCCTCCACCGTCCCCGTTCTAGCAGTTCGCGTAGCCTCCTCCTTCTGCTGCGGAGTCGCCGCGCTCTTCCGAGCCGCTCTGAGCATCGCCTCGTAGTACAGATCGGAATGCCAGCTCACCTCCTTCGCCGTAAACTTGGTGGCACGCACGATCACATCCTCCGCAGTGCCCAGCGGGAAGATCTTCGCCTTGAACCAGCAAGTGCCGTAATTGGGATTGGCATGCTGGCATCGCGTGTAGATGGCGCGGTAGCTGCGAGCGCACAGCAGCCGGAAGAGCTGGTAGGTGTTCGCGGAGTGCGCGAAGAGGAGGAACTCGGGCGACAGCAGCATGGCGAGCCGCACCGCCTACACCTCATTACCCGCCGCTGAAACCACCTCGATGAAACTGTCGCCGTATTGGGGCGTGAAGAAGACGGCGAGGTTGAGGCAGTAGCGCGCGCGCTGCAGCGAGAAGAGCGAGGAGCAGGGGTTCAGGAACAGGCGCGCGCCCTCACACCACACCTCGCCCGACTTGGACACGAATTGCAGCGCGCGGAGGAACACGAACAGCGCACGCGACGGTCCGGCGGCTCTACGGGTCAGGCGGCGTCCGCACGCGCACTGGTGCACGAGTTGGATGAGCGAGGCCCAGAGGCGGCCGGCGCCCTTGTTGCTCTGCACGCACTGCGTGTTGAGGCGAATGGCCTCCAGCAGCCGGCCCTGCTTCAGCTACGCTTCAAGTGACAAGGATGGACTCACAAGCAGATACACCAGCTCCATGCCCAGCTTCCACTCCGCCGGCACCAGCGCCACGCCCGCGCGCAGCACCGCCATGCTCAGCGGCAGATCGCCCGCGTAGTCGAACAGCCGCGACACCTCGAAGAACAGCGCGTGCGTGTTGCGCGTCGGCACCAGCGCCGCACTCCGCGCGAAGAACTATGATTCATACTCACACACTACTCTCACCTCTCGTGCCGCGCGCCGGTTGCCTGCCAGCATGCTCGCGCGGCCCGCCAGCAGCCAGCACTTCCAGCGCAGGTTCGGCGGACACAGCGGCAACAGCACGCGGAAGTACCAGCCGCAGGCGCGCTGGCCGAGTGCGGTGTTGGCGCTGTACTCGGCGAGGCGGTCGGCGTGGCGGTGCACGATGAGGCGGAGGTGGACGAGCGTGCGGAGGAGCATTTGGATGGCGACGTAAAACACCTTCCAGCGCAGCTCCGCGCTGAGAGACTGCACCGCACTTGCCATCGTACTCACCAGCTCGTGCGCACGGATTCGTGCGGACATGTCGGAGCCGTCCCAGAGCATCATCTCCTGGTGCTCGAGGAGATAGAAGAAGGTGAACCAGAGCGGCCCGTGCTTGGGGTACTCCACCACGCAGGTGCGGAGATAGTCCACGGCCTGCGGCAGGCTCACGAACCGCGCCAAGAACTGCACCTGGAACAGCACCAGATTGCCCTGCGTCACCGCGCCCGCCGCCTGCAGCCGCGCGAACGCCTGCTGCGTGGCGAAGCCGCCGCCCAGCTTGGCGACGTGCAGCCCACACTCCATGACCGTCTTCACGCCGCGGTAGTTGTCCCCGCGCAACAGCGCCCACATCACGCGCTCGAGGCTCGCGCGGTCGCCCACGCGCTCCTCCAGTCGCACCAGGCGCTCGATCGCCGGCTCTGACCACGCGTCCGCCGTCTCGCGCGCCTCGAGGGCCGCGCAAACCGCGCGCAGCGTCGCGCACACCTCGCAGAAGCAACCCAGCTCTGCCTGCAGGCGCGCCAGCTCCAGTCGCACCGTGGGCTCCGCGGGAAAGATCTGCTGCAGGCGCTCCAACGCCGCCAGCGCCTTCTGCGTGTCGCCCTCCCTGCGCCAACGCAGCGCCTGCTCCACGCGCTCGCGCACCTCCGCCGACGGGCTTGGCGGGGCTGGCGCGAGGCTCTTGGCGGGCAGTGGCGGCGTGGGGGTCTTGGCGGGAAGGTCGGGGCGCACGCACTCGCGGCCGCGGAAGAAGACGGGGTTGCCATAACGGCTGCGGTCGTAATCGGGTGCGTGGCGGCTTGTGTGGACGGAGTAGGTGGGCGTGTAGTCACGGGAGTAAGAAGGAGTGTAATCGCGGGAATAGGTGGGTGTGTAGTCACGAGAGTAAATGGGGTAGTCAGAAGCATAGTCAGCAACACGCAGTGGCTGTCGGTAAGACAACTCCGCCTCGTGCGCTGTGAAGTCCGCGTTGAAGAGGGCGGGCTGCGCTTCCGGCACGGCGTAATCCGGCGTGAAGTGCTCGGGCGTGAAGAAGTCCTCGGCGCGCGTGTAGGCGGCGGGCATGGGGCCCATGTCGTCCTCGGACAGGTGGGTGTGGGTGACGTAAGGACCAAAAGAGGGGGGCTCCCCTCCGTAGACGGCGAAGGGCGGCGGGTCGAGCGGCTGGTAGGAGCGGCGCGGCGGGGAGAGTGAGGCGCGCACGGGCTGGAGGTGGGAGGGCGAGGAGGACAGCCGCAGAGTCTGCGGGTTGTGGGAGTGATGCGAGTGATGGGAGTGGTAGGAGGCATCGTCGCTGTCGTCGCGCTGGAAGCTGCCGTGCGAGGACTTGTAGCAGTGCTGCGACAGCCCCGACCGCGCGTAGTCCGCGGGCGCCTGCGCTCCAGTGTAGTCGTTGTCCGAGTGGTAGACCATGTCCGGCGACTCGTAGCGGCCAGCGGCCAGCGGGGAGCTCGCCTCGTCGTCGGCGTGGTTGGAGCTGGTCAGCTGGCTGGGGTTGAAGGGGTTCGTGCTGGAGACCGAGGTGTCCGACTGCGTGCTGTAGCCGGAGAAGGACTGCATTAGGTTGGGGACGAAGGCGCGGGAGGACGCGTAGGGGACATCTGGGATAAAGGCGTCTACGCATGACTCCGTTGCTGCAGACGCACTTTGGTAGTCCACGTAGTCATAGTCGAAGTAGTTCTGGGGTTCGGCGTAGGCGTTGTACATCCTTCGATTACTCGGGGTCATATTGTAATGCCCCTGGTTGTACAAGCCGCCGTGTTGTTGCTGTTGGTTAGAAAAGCGTGGAAGCACCCACTTCAGCTCCAAAGGGTAGAAAGGGATCGTTTTCCGGCGTATCGATCAGTTCATCTTCGTACTGTGGATATTGCATCGAACTGACTCGGTTGGACCTACACGTGAGGGATTCGCGGAATGCGTGCGTAAGGGAATAACCGCTATTGCGATTCTGATTCCTATTGCGAGTGAACTAGCATATTAGTGGGAGGAAGAGGAATCAGTACGTTGTGATTGCCGTTCATTCTATCCGCGTTTTGGGCGTGCTGCACGGTCTAAAAACCTCCACTCTAGTTATCCTTCGTGGAAACGACTGCAGTGACGCGGTTTCTGAAACGCGAAAAGAAAGCGGAAATCGGCTGGAATTCCGGAACGGGGCAGTTGCCTTTCGTTCAGGCTGGATGAAGCGGGGCATTTGCTCAGTGCTGCTGGTGCTACTGCTCCTCTCCTTCACAGCAGCGGGTTTGCAATGGATGCGATTACTACGGCATAGACTGTTTAACCTTCGCATCGCAATGCTTGTATCAAACGTCACGTATGGGTGCTTTGAAGGAGTGATCCGCCAGAGATTCAGCGTTTGGGCGTGTTTCGCGACAAGAATGGGATTCCGACCCAGTTTGTTTATACGATCACCCGCTACAACGATCAGGAGTGCACGGGTGAGCAGTACGCCATCAAATACGAGTGCGTGCTTCCTTTTTGCTTCAAGAATAGAGAGTCACTGTCCTGCGCGCACAGTGAAATCAACGGATGTGATGATGACACGACTTGCCAAGTGGTCAGTGCTTTTACCTGCTCGAAGACTGTCGATGCGATTTCGATTCACTTGTACAATCTGACGGAAATGGCGCTGTATGGCTACAACTGTCCCAGCTCCATGCTGAACAAGGACGTTGCGATTAGGTAGCCAATACATGGAGAAATGATGGCACAGTAAGAACGCGTGCATGACGGGAAGTACGAAGGGGTTTGCTGAAGTCTCCCACTTGTTGGGTTCTACGGGACAATACGCCGTGTATGAGCTGGGTGGACTCTTCAGAAGTGTGTCTAAGGACTAGTGGATGGAAGTGTGCGAATTGGACACGTCGTTTTCAGCAGGGAAGAGAATGAATGTGCGTGTTGATGTTTACTATCACTCCTAGTATGCGAAAAGTCCTATTTGGGACGTAACAATCTCCTCGTTGGTCTAACGGATAGTGTCTCTTGCCATTGGTGGCTCGTTTATTGCAGTTGTACTGGCTGCGCTCATTGTGTTCTGCCTCACGAAGCGGTATGAACGGAGGCGGTTGCGGCGACTGTCCAGAACGACTCGCATCGATGTGGGAGACAGCGATGACGAGGACGAAGAGGAAGGGAAGAGCACATCGCCCACGCCCGATGTTATAGAATAGTGTACTCTATGACTGTCCTTGTTGAACACGCACGAAAAACGGGTGCATCCAATCGGATCGATTTCGAGTCTATCTCCCTGCACAATCTCGTTTGGCTTGGTCCGAGGAAAGGATGGAAACCTCCGATCAGACGGTGGTGGGGAAAACGGATTGTGGGTGAGAAATAGACTGGCGATTCTGCGCTGAGGGAAGCGAAGGGAGAGGAAGAGCGTCAAGCAAGTCCGTGTGCTTGATTTCGCTTAAAATTCAGATTGCCCCTTGAAGGAAGCGTCTGTTTCTCATCCCTCCGATACTCCCATTTCATCCTGTCTACTAGTTGGATTCGCTTTGCCGGATGTTACTGTAGGATAAATCAGAGCCATCCCATCAGATCATTGGAGATGTTGTGATGGAATGTGGGAGCGATTGTACTTATCTCATTCGTAGCAACAGGCGGAGTACAGACGGAAAGTGATGTCCATTTCGGTGTGGTTCTTGAAGGATAGGAAGTGGATCTTAGCCGAAGTGTGAGAAGGAATCGGTTGAACAAGAGTCTGGGAGACCGTCCTCCTCTCGTGGACATGATTCAGCGGGGCTTGATTAGTGCTCTTGGACTCGTTTGGTGACGGGTAGACCCCGACGTGAGTCGTCCGCTGTCTGACCGTTTGCAGAAGTTGGAGCGCCATATGAAGGAGGATTCTGTGAGTCCGTCATTCCGCTGTAATTTGCAGATTAGTCGCAGTTTGCAGAACCGCTCGAACATGAATGATCTTGTTCGGCGTGGCATTCAGAGTGAGTGTGAGGAAGGACGGTAATGCGTAGCGGATCCCAGCATGACTCCGCTGCTTCGCTCGAAGATGGGCGAGCTGGAGATGAAGATGAAGAAGCACATGATGGAGCAGAAGTGCGAGACGAAGATGCGATTCATGCGTAGCCTCTTCCACCGCCCCTCACCAAAGCAGCTGCGCCAGTCTCACCCGGGCGTGTACGCAAGCCTGAGCGAAGATGCGAAGAGATCGATGCTGGAAAAGGAGGGCACGGCGATGGTGAAGGTCTACGTTTCCTTCATCGAATCGACGCTGGAGCAGATGCTGGTGAGCGGGAAGATTAGCGCGGAGCAGTACAACCGCCTGTACAGTGCGGTGAATGAGGAGGGCGGCGCGGTGCGGAAGGAGCTGCTGGAGGCGGTGGCCTGCTTCACTGTGACGTATGATGTGGAGAGTGTAGGGGAAGGGGGAGAAGGTGAGGCGTAGTATGAGAAACGAGTGCTAGCTGTTCTTCATTAGTGTGGTGTGTTTGTTTCGATAAGAATGGATACGGTGCGTGGATCTCCCTTTCAATGGCAGTCTTTGGTAATTCCACTGAATATAGATTGTATAGGTGACTATGAGCTATTGGAGGAGGGTAATCAAGCATATGGGAGTGGATCTGGGGAATGAAGCGTAGAGGGTGTATGGACAGAATCAAAGCAAGGAATACTATGATTGTGAAATGTGTGAAAAGAGTTTCTGATGGAGTGTAGTGAAAACGGCGAATTGGTGTTGATGGAGATAGTGCAGAGAAATGGCATGAATGATGAGCGGTTTGTGGAAGAAAGAGGAAAGGAAAGATACTGTTGCAGAGCGGGAGTGATGTCTAGGGATGAGGGAGAAGAGGAAGAGGGACTCTTCGTATGAACGGTTCTCTTGCATTTGAACGCATATTTCTTGTCAAGACTGACCGTAGTGAGAGAGGGCATGTCTGTTTGTGAGGGTAGAGTGAATGGAAGTACCCTCCAGAGTGATGGAACGAGGATAGCGGAATGTAGTACTGCCTTTAGTAGTAGTGAGTGTTGTGAGTTTAGGCAAGTCTATTCGTCATTTCATTTCATCATCACCACTTCGCATTATCAATTCAGTTGAATCATCATTCTTGAAATAGAATGCACTAACACCAAGTTGAATGGAAGTCAATTCAGGCAAGTCTAGTCATCATTCTCTCTTCAATCCATTCACTTTCAAATACTGCACGAGAACAATCATCAAATGCATAAATACCAAACAGAAGTGATTTCAAACTGGGTAAGTCTATTCATCATTTCATTCTTTCAGAATCACTCTTCAATTCCAATGAAGCATATCTGAAATTCCAAGTCTTTTCGTTCAAATCTCCCATTTCAATCACTTCCAAAGAAGGCACATTCTCAATCTCACACACAGAATAATCAGAGAAGGAATAAGGACCCATCTTCAATTCTCTCACTCTCTCACAATTCTTCAAATAGAAACGACGACTTGCATCATAACTGGGACACCTATTCTTTTTCTTCGTGAAGCTATTCTTTCCAATCACCACCTTCTCCAACTGATTCAATCCAATCAACTTCACTTCTTCCACATTCTCAAAGCAATCATCCCCCACTTCAAACAGTCGCAAACTGGATATGAAACCCAAATCGAGAGCAGTCCATTCTGGTCCATTACAACCGTTGTTCTCTACGATTAGTTCTTCAAGGTGATTGTGAAGGAACTGATTCTCCTCACTCAGCACTACTTGCTTGCTCAAGTATTCATCATTAATCCATTCTCCATCAAACACAGTCTTGCCATTCCGGTCATACTGAGTGCCTCGTCCCCAGCGCTTTCCTTCACAAATCTCTCCCTCATACTCAATCACTCCAACTTCAGAGTAGTAACTCCTTCCATAGCACACACTCACATCACCAATTCGGAATCCCTCATACACCCTTCTGTTCTCACTGTCATACAACACACCCCAGCCATAGGGTTGATTGTTCAGCACATCGCCTTCCCATCTCTCTCCATCATCACTCAAATCCAACACTTGATTTGACTTGATGTCTTTCACCTCCTCCCCATTCACTCTTAGCAGTTTGTGGGATGCAATATCCACTTCAATCACTGCATTCAAACACAATTCCACTACAATGGAAGGGATCTTCTCAACCAGCCCTTCTTCATACCAACACAATCCATTCTTATGCAACACCAGATACGCATCCTTCACATCCTTCTTCAGTATCCATTCACAATATTCTTGATACTTCAGGATCTTTGCCAATGGAATCAACACTTCTTCTTCATTCTTCTCCACAAATGGATGCTACTCATCATTCTCCATCCCATCACACTCACATTCAGCAACTCATTCACACTCCAACTGTCATACTTTTGAAAGCACTTCTCCAGGAAGTCAGCCATCTTTGATGATTCAATGTCATCAACACCAAACGGTAACCTTAAACCACCATTCAGTGTGGGTAAATTGCCATTATCATTCCCGTAATACGGTCTTATGCCAATCAATACTAGCATAACAATGCCAAGAGACCACACATCACTCTTAATCTCATACTCTCCTTCAAACACCTCAGGAGCAAAACTGCGAAGTCCTTCACATTTCGTCCCCTTAATGCTATAACACTCTGCTTGTGTTGTTAGTCCATAGGTACCCAGTTTCAACACACCATCTTCAGTCAGGAACAGATTCACTGGTCTCACGTCCTATTCACTCATTACCATTATCATTCACTTATTCCATGCATGATGCCTCTCTCGTGAAGATATTCCAATCCCAATAGACAACCACGAGCGATTTCACGCAATTGCTCCTCCATCATGTAATCCTTATGCTCCAAGAATTGCAAGAGAGAATAGCAATCACAATTCTCCATTACAATCTATTCTGTCAACTCTGGAAGGAATCACTACCCACAACTCGTTATCCTTCTTCACAATATCTAGATATCTCATGAGATGTTCATCGCTGCATTCTTTCAACTGTGGAAAGCGTGATTCGATTCCCTTCACATCCAACCCATTCCTCACTCTTGCCATCAATACCATCTCATTTGTGTTTCGATTGCGTGCCTTATACTCGTCAAACCACTCTCTATGCTTCAGTCACTCAGTTTGTTTCATACCCTTCATTCTGCTTCTCCAACAACTCATAATCATCAACCACAATAAGATCGCTCATTATGGCTTCGCTGGATAGTGTATTCTGATTCTCTAACACACAACTCCGTTTTGTCAACAAACAAATCATCTGTAATTCGTCGTCACAACCAACTCAATATGCACAACCCTCCTTCTCTTAGCGATTCAGCAGATTCTGCATTCTTCACCAGCTTTGGCTTCCTCATCAACACGCTCGATCACCCACTCCTCCTCCGCCAACCCGTATGCCTTCTCCATCTCAAACAACAACCCCAGTTGGTACATCGTCCGATCGTTCTTCTTCACGCTGATCATGAAGCAATCCAATAGCAACGCACCATAAGACGGGTGGTCACACACCCACCACCCCTTGCTGCGGCTGCTGTCCACAACACCGAGTGGCACAGCGAACACCTCCCAATGCGACAACCGCGGGAATGCGCATGGAGTGGCGGAGGATGACTCACCCCAGCGAACCTCTGCACAGCTCGTTCGAGGGGTCGCCCAGCAGTCCTCGCGCCGCACCAGCCCGTCGACCTTCTCCAGCCAGCGCTTCTGCCGCCAGATGGCCGCCAGATCGCCGTCTGCTGGGCGTGCGCCACACGCGGTCTCCTGCAGCCCTGACGCAGACACGGACGGATCGCCCTGCTCACCACGCTCGCCTTGGCGGACAGCCCGTCACTGGGGTCCGCGTCGTGCTCCTGCTTCGGACCGTCAGCGCCGTCTGTCGATCGCCACACCCCACGCTCCGCCGCCTTCCATTCTCCTCGCGGATGAAAGGACACGCGTTGAAGCAGTCAAACGCCATGGTGATTTCGCCGTCTTGTCCTCCACCGCAGGATGCTCCTCCTTCAGCGTCTGGAACAGCGGCTGGAACAGCGAGACAGCCCTCGTTCGCGGCGACGGAGAGCGGCGACACGCCCAGGCGGTGGTGACAAGGCGGAGTCCAGCAGGGAGAAGAGACTGGATCGGTTTCTCGTGTGCCTTCAGCTCTGACCACAACAGCAGGAACAGAGCGCACATCACGTCCAGTGCAGATCCACTCATGGCTTGAATGCTACTGATGGGATCATGCTGTTCTAAGAATGAGGAGAGAGAAGGAAGGGTACTGGGATGCATTGGACAAGTCTGCTTCGCATCAACCACTATCTCATCGGGAAGAGCGTAGATTCACACCAGCATCATGATTCCGAGATAGGAATCGGTGAGAATGCTGTAGCCTCCAGAATCACACGCCACAAACACAGGGAAGGCATTTCCAAAGACCAAATCAATATTCTGATTGCAGTGATGAATACAAAAGAGAGAAACGATGTTCCTCTGCTGGACTGCGTTGAATGGGACTGTACAAACAGTTTCTGGGAAAAGCGGCATGGATATCCATTCTACACTCTCTAGTAATTGATGGAATGCATTCTAAAACGGTGAAAGGGAACAATGAACAAACTGGATGCCACTCTCGAGAAGAAGGGTATGCTACATTCCTTTCTTCACAGCCTCCATTATAGAGATTCAAATTGAAATGGTGCAGCAATAGGGTAACGGATTCGGGAAATGAGCACAGGGTGGATGCTTTGGAGATCACAAGCATTCCTTGCAACTTGAAAATGCAGGTTCATGCAACAAGAACAGTCCTACACGTCTTTGACACTCTGGTAAAGGAATTGTGTGATTTGGAGAAGACAGCACTCACGATGGAAGAAGGAGCATATGAAGTCATCCTGAGAATCACAAACGCTTCAAGAGTGTTTCATCCGATCCCTGACGTTTTCTTCACACATACACTAGTTGTCTCTTGCTTTTATATTGAATCCTGTAGACGAAGTAGTCCTCTATCCATTCGTACTCACAGTTGTGACTACTGCTTCTTCGTTACTTAGAAAACCAAAGAAGAAGACAAAGTGGTCTCATCGATAGAATGCCACACTTGTGGGAGTCAACATGAATTGTACTGAACAAACAACCCTTGTCCAAGAATGAATGAGAGGATAAGCACCCAATTCATTGTTCATCAATACCCGAACACGTAGGGGTCAATGTCATCCTACTTGCCTCCAACAGAGTCTATCCATTCCACTCAGGGGAGGACACATTACACGCACCGTATCGCAAGATGTGAACGATGAAACGCTGTGATTGTCGCATTCCATGAATACGCAACCCTTGTTCTCCAGAATGTACAATTCCAACCCTAGAGGCGTATATGTGCAGAAGACGAGTATTATGAATCCGTAAGCAAAACAAGTCCTCGATGAACCCTAGAACCCCCATCATCGTCCACACCGTGCAGGAACCGATGATTCCCAGCAGAGGACAGAAGAAGAGCCGCTTTGGAGGAAGAACGCTGTGCATTGCGATTTCGACTCTTCTGTTTGTGGCTGTTGGTCTGATTCTCGTGTTTGCATTCCCCATAAATCCCGTTTCTCGAGAGGCCAAAGAGACGTTCCAAATGCTGAAGGAGTGCTTGAATGATACTACTAATGAGGGAGTTGGTGATTCCCGATGGTGAGTGTAACGACATCGACAGTACTGTGTTTGATCTTGGAGCGTTTCGTAAACTCGAACGCCTTTCTGTCGGCTCGTTCTCCCTGGGTTCCATTCTCACAGTGCGGATTCGCAATCTGAAGAGTTTGGAGAGCATCGTGTTCAAGGAGGAGAGTTTTACGAGAAAGAATGGCGAGCTGCACATCGAGAACTGCGTGGCACTGAAAACGCTGAGGATGCTCAGCGGGTCGTTCCATTTCTTCAGCGCCCTATCCCTGACGAGCCTTCCCTCGCTGGAGACGCTGGAGATCGGTGCGGACTGCTTCACGGAGGTCGAGCACTTCACGCTCTCCTCGCTTCCCCATCTCAGGAGTGTGTTCTTCGGAGCGAGCAGTTTCATCCGCAAAGCCGGCGAGCTGCGCGTCGAGAACTGCCAGTCCCTGACGGAACTGACCGTTCGGGACAAGGCGTTCGGGACCTCCACCTCGCCAGGCTGCCCGTGCTGCAGCGTCTGACCATTGGCGCGGACTGCTTCGCCGACGTGCGGGACTTGGCTCTCGCCCAGCTCGACTCCCTGCAGAGCGTGGTGGTGGGGACGAACAGCTTCGCCCACGCCGCCGGCGCCTTCTCGCTCGTCGCCTCCAGCGTTCAGGAGCTGCGCATTGGCGATGGTGCCTTCGCCGCCTTCTCGTCGCTTCATCTCACCGCTCTGCCCGCGCTGAAGAGCATCGCGATTGGTTCGCACAGCTTCGCCAACGTGACGCGACTCGATCTGAACAGTCTGCCCGTCCTGAAGAGCATCACAATCGGTTTGCACAGCTTCGTCAACACGGAGCAGTTCAGCGTGAACAGTCTGCCCGCACTGCGGAGTCTGACGATCGGCGCGAGTAGCTTCGCGCATGGCAGCGGCGAGTTCCGCCTGACGCACTGCGACGCGATGACGGACCTGAGCGTCGGCGACGGAGTCATGTCCAACTTCACGTTGGATTTGAGCGGCACGCTGTTCCTGGAGAAGGTGGCGTTCGGCGCGGACTGCTTCCAGAGGGCCGAGGCCCTGGACCTGACCCGGCGGACGGAGCTGAAGAACCTGACGTTCGGCGACCACTCCTTCCTGGAGGCGAAGGCGCTGGTGCTGGAGGGCGTGGAGTCGCTGGAGGAGCTGTACGTCGGCCGCCTCGCCTTCCAGCCTGCTGCGCGGCTCGAGATCACAAGAACGGTCTCCCTGCGGCGCCTCACGCTGAAGGAGGGCTCGTTCCGGAACACGACGGCAGTGACCCTCTCGGACATGCCCGCGCTGCAGTCCGTGTGGGTGGGCGCCGGGAGCTTCTCTGCTGCGGAGGGCAGTTTCGCCGTGTCGAACTGTGCGTCGCTGAAGCGGCTGACGGCGGAGGTCGGGAGCTTCAAGCACTTCAAGCGCTTCCAGCTGGCGAAGCTGCCCGCGCTGGAGACGCTGCGCATCGACACGGACTGCTTCACGGGGGCCACCCGACTGACGCTGGAGGGCCTGGGCCGGCTGGAGACGGCGGAGTTCGGCTCCAAGAGCTTCAGCGCCACAGACGGGGACGTGGCGCGGATCGCGAACTGCACGGCGCTGAAGACGCTGGCGTTTGATTCCGAGTCGTGCCGGATGTTCAGGGCGGTGGAGCTGCAGGAGCTGCCGTCCCTGGAGACGCTGACGTTCGTCGACTCGTTCTATGACGCGAAGGAGCTGAAGGTGGAGAACATGGACAATCTGGTCTCGCTGCGCGTCTATGGCGATTCCTTCCAGTCTTCGAGTGCCTTGACCGTGAGGAACTGTCCGCGATTGAGAGAGCTGGACACCGACGCCTTCAAGTACGGAAAGCAGCTGGCGATCAAGGACACGCCGCTGCTGCAGAGCGCTTCCTTCGGCTCGAAGTGCTTCCAGAACGCGAACCGCCTGGTGCTGCGGGACCTGCCTGCGCTGGTCAACGTGACCGTCGGCTCGGAGTCCTTCCAGAGCACGGGCACTTTCGCCGTGGTGAACTGCACCGCGTTGAAGTCCCTGGCTGTCGGGTATAACTCGCTGCACTCCACGGAGGACTTCAGGCTGGAGGACGTGCCCGCGCTGGAGACGATTGGCATCAGCAGCGACTGCTTCCACAGCGTGGAGTCCTTCGTGCTGGAGGGGCTGCAGAACCTGGTGCGCCTGACGGTGGGCATGAAGTCCTTCACCCGGGCGAATGACGCGCACTTCGCGGTGAGGAACTGTTCGCGCCTGGAGGTGGTGGAGATCGGCGACAAATCCTTCAAGGGCTTCCACGTGGACGCCTTTGAGGGCCTGCCGTCGCTGCGCGCGTTCACGGTGGGCCGCGCGTGCTTCATGATGCAGGGCGCGCTGGCGTTCGAGGGCTACGCGCAGCTGGAGACGATCAAGATGGGCGAGGACTCCTTCCATGACTTCTCGTCGTTCACGCTGAAGGATTGTCCGAAGGTGAAGGAGCTGGCGTTCTACCCGTCGGCGTTCCGCATGGCGACGAACTTCACGGTGCAGGGCAACGCGCAGCTGGAGGTCGTGGAGGTGGGTAGCTGCGCCTTCGGATCGGTTCGCTCGTTCGTGCTGGAGAACAACCCGGCGCTGCGCGAGCTGGCCATCTACTACGACTCCTTCCACTACGTGCAGGAGGTGAGACTGGAGGGCCTGAGCCGTCTGGAGACCGTGGCGGTGGGCGAGAACTCCTTCACGCACACAAACGGCACGCTGGTGGTGAGGGACTGCGAGAGACTGCGAGAGCTGAAGGTCGGCGCAGGGTCCTTCGAGCTCTTCAACACGCTCGAGCTGTCGGGTCTGGACGCGCTGCAGACGCTGGAGCTGGGCGACGTGGAGGCGGTGAGCGGGAACTTTGCCGCGGCGGCGCTGGAGCTGAAGGGTGGTTCCCGCGGGAGAGAGTGAGGAGTAGACTTGCCGAAGCTGCAGTCGCTGGCGTTGGGCGGCGCGGCGTTCCAGCAGTCGAGGCATGTGGCGTTGCAGAGTGCGCGACGAGGAGGAGAGTGATGAATAGACCTGCCTGCGCTGACGTCCATTCGGCTCGGCAAGGACGCGTTGGCCTTCGCGGATCACGACGCCTCGGAGCTGGTTCTGCAGAGTGGGTGTGTAATGGAAATGTGAGGCGTAGACATGCCCGAGCTGACCTCGCTCACGACTTACATGAGTGGAGACTCCAAGTCCTTCGTGTATCCCCGTGTCCTTGACCTTCAGCGTGGGTGGTGGTTGTATCCTCTCACCGCTAGACATGCCGAAGCTGGCGACGGTGACGCTCTCCCCGTCCGCCTTCAAGCACCGCACCTCCGTCGTGAAGGAGGGTGTGTGTTCGCTCGCTCCCTCAGGGTGTAGACATTGGCGCGTTGGAGAAGTACTTTGAAGAAGAATCCTAGTTTGTGCTGTGTTTGTTTCTGAGATGTGTCGAACAAATACCTCACAATGATTGTTCATGGGCTGTCTTTGCTGGTGAGGATGCTCAGGTTCATGGCGAACAGGGTCAGGAAGCTCTGGTGGTGTGAATGGATCCTGTCAATATCGTGGAGGGAAATGGACGTCTCACTTGGCGGGAATGGTTGGAGGGTGTGCATCCCTCCTTGCTCGTGGTTTGGACACTGTACGTACTTGGTCTATGCGTGAGGGAGAGAAAAGGAGTGCACGTCGAATGGCGGGCGTGGAGCGATTGGCTGGACTGATGATGGTACTCTTCAGGGTGATTGACAGGAAATGCGTCATATCCACAGGATCGACTGGAGAAGTGGAAGAGTCCGTGCAGTTGCCCCATCCCTCCATGACCGAAGGATCCGTACGTGCACGTGGTGTTGAAGAGTGGGGTGTGGTGCTTCATCGGTGAGGCGTACACGGTGGAGAGGGTGCGAAGAGGATGAATGCGTTCTTCCAGTGACTCGTTCATGGGAAAGTGAAGGATATCAATGACTCGAACAGTTTGCATCACAATAGACAACAACAAAGAGGAATTGGTACACAGGAAGAAGCAAGTTAGGTTTAGGGTCAGGAACAGTGCAGTTGCAGTTCTGGAGTGGTAGAAGACCTCGCAATCACAGAATCATCACGGAACTCTGGAATACGACAAAGCAAGGAATAGGACACACACGATTGAACGGAACATCTCATTTTCAACTCGTTATGTTATAGAAAAGGAATTCATGAGACAGGAACACTCCATCACGGAAGGATACGTGTTGCCGCCATTCCATTCAACAGTACTGAACTCCATGAACAAGGAATGACGCATGGATAAGAGAAATGTGCCAGATTCAGAATGAATGAAGGGGTTGACGAAAATAGGGACACTTTTAGCCAATTCCTGTTTTGCCTCATTTCTCGCTTGTAACGCTGAGTTAGTTTCTTCTTTTCTGCGTGGAATCATGGGAGTATCGAATTGCTCCCATCTAGAAGTTCCAATGCCTTCCTAGTCGATTCTTCTTCTTTTGATATTGCTATTCCAATGGTGAGTTGTGTTCACTGTGTGAAACGGATATGCGGAGTGCTGACATGGTAATCCCCTCTCTACCCTGTTTTGGTGTCTTATCTGATGGAATGAATGCTACTTGATTGGTTGAATGCGTATTGAGAAGAAGGCATTGTGGATGTGTTCTTTGGTGTATTCGTACCCTATGAGCATTTTGAGTGGCTCTTTGAAGTGTGTATGGATTGTCATTTCCATATGCCAGTTGCATAGGCTGTAGCTGTAGCTGAAAGGCGTGTGTCCCATTTGAAGGTCATTTCGAGTGTTTCTGATGAGTATCTATTCTTTACTGCTGTTCTTGAAGCGATGACCTTGCCATTTCCCTTGCATCTCGTATCACTGATTCTTCGGCAGTACCATGGTGATTGACGATGAGAAGAAGCCGTATTGTTGAATGTGCATCATGGGTGACACGCTGAGGGATGTGCGTCGCATGATCCTCGTGATTGCCTTGAATGACGACTTCTCGGTCATTCATGGCTTTGAGATCTCAGCCTAGTGCCCCGACATGCCATGAAAGTTGATGCATCAGTTCATGGTGCTGTCCGCTGAGACGCACAACTACCCACGGCTGAGAGAAGAGTGACGATGCTGAGACGGCAGGCAACGGGAAGGTGGTGAAGGAGATCTCGGCGCCGAACGGAGATGGGCATCCTCCAGACAATGTGTGTAAAGGAGGTGTGGGGCGCGGAGTTGCAGGAGAAGGACGCGATGCTGATCCGGTAGAAGGACTGCGCGTTGATGGAGGCGGTGGGCGAGCGTGAGAAGGTGGCGGTGATGGTGATGGGCAAGATGAGGGACACGGGCCGCATGGTGGTGAAGGACAGCAAGACGGGCGAGTCGCTGGAGGTGGTGCGGAAGGTGACGTTCAACCCGGCAATCCACGCGCGCACGGTGACAGTGGAGGGCGACGTGTTCGAGCCGTCGGGCATTGTGGAGGGCGGTTCGCGTCGTCGTGGTGCGCCGGTGTTGTCGCTGTTGTCGAAGGCGAACAAGGTGCGTGGGGAGTTGGATGCGAAGGAGCGTGAGTTGGATGCGAGTTCGAGAGAGTTGAGTGAGATGCGTAAGCGTGCGGAGAAGTACCGAAGTGCGAAGAGTGCGTTGGAGTTGGCGCTGCACAACCTGGAGGTGTTGGAGAAGGCGGAGGGTGTGGCGGAGGAGGCGTTGGTGCGTGAGGTGAAGGAGGAGTACGAGAAGGTGAAGCGTGAGGCGAGCGAGAAGGAGGAGGAGGCGCATCGTCAAGAGTGAGCGAGTGCGTGTGGAGAGCGTGTTGAAGCAGAACGGTGTGAAGAAGGCGAAGTTGGAGAAGGCGCGAAGCGAGTCTGTTGAGTGAGCACAAGTGGCTGGCGAGCGAGGAGAGCGAGGTGGGTAAGGAGGGCGGCGACTACGACTTCAAGCGCGTGAAGATGGAGGAGGTGCACAGCCGCGTGGTGGCGTTGGAGGAGGAGCAGGAGCAGTTGGGTCGTCGTCTGAACAAGAAGGTGTTGGGGATGATGGAGAAGGCGGAGAGCGAGTACGAGGAGCTGCTGAAGAAGCGCGAGATCATCGAGAAGGACAAGAGCCAGATCGAGGAGTTGGACGTGAAGAAGAAGGAGACGCTGGCGACGACGTACGCAAAGGTGAACCGCGACTTCGGGTCGATCTTCTCGACGCTGTTGCCGGACGCGTCGGCGCGTTTGGAGCCGAGCAACGGGAGCGTGTTGGAGGGTTTGGAGGTGCGCGTGGCGTTCGGCGGGAAGGAGAAGGAGTCGTTGTCGGAGCTGAGCGGAGGTCAGCGCAGTCTGTTGGCGTTGTCGCTGCTGCTGTTCAAGCCCGCGCCGATGTACATCCTGGACGAGGTGGACGCGGCGCTGGACCTGAGCCACACGCAGAACATCGGGCGCATGCTGCGGAAGCACTTCGGTCAGAGTCAGTTCATCGTGGTGAGTCTGAAGGAGGGCATGCTCACGAACGCGAATGTGCTGTTCCGAACGAAGTTCGTGGATGGCGTGAGCACGGTGACGAGGACGGTGGGACAGGTGGAGGAGGGGGAGGAGGAGGATGTGAGGTGTTTCAATCCCATTATTCTTGATGCTCTTTTCTTTGTGTAATCGTGCTTGATAGTGGATTGAGATGTGTATGGTGTTTCTTTTGGTCATCGTTGTTTCGATTTGCTGTTGTTGTGCATTTCGTGATGTGAGATGGCTGTCCTTTTCGTATATCTGCTTATAAGATCATTTCGGTGGGTGTATTGCGGATGTAGTTGCTATTTCTGTTTCTTTTGCTGGGTGGATCTAATGATGGTATTGTTGATGTGGAACCCTATGTGGAGCCATTACATGATGTATCCGTATACTTGGCAAAGTGGATACGCCTTGTTTCGATTTCCTATGATGACAACTTCTTATCACACTGTGGCGTGTTCTACTGCTTGCCATTATCTTCCCCATGCTAATATCGTGCCGTCTTTCTCCATCTTGTCGTGTCTGTTAATGTCGTGACCCACCTTTCTATTGAGCTTGTTCGTGTTTGCCCTTTCGTGCCTGAACTGCCTTACCCAAGTGTATTGACTGTGAGGTGTTCCCCAGTGAAGTGATGATACTCCTCGTGTCGGATTGGTGGGTTTGGTGGTTGGTACTACAGTGACACAATTCAGAAAAGTGTTCTGAATCGATTCATTCTGACTTCTTCTTTCTGACTTTGGGTACGCCCAATCCCGACCGCCTAACTTCTAGTCGTTGTGATTGCGAAATCGGAGGATTGTTCTCCGAGAACGATCCGCGTGTCCATCACCAAGAAGTGTGTGATGCACGCTAGTGAAGAATCCTACGAGCTTTACTCCGGCTCGACTCGTTTGTTGTTTAGTGACCCCTTTTCCAACTACGAGACGAGAACCGATGAGTACTGCCTTGAACCGTCGCAGAATAGCCTTTACACCCTTACGTTAAAGGACTCCTATGGCGATTCATGGACGGCGGGTAGTTGGATTTCAGTGGCGGGCCCTTACGGCAATGTGGTGTTGAAGACGATGATGATTGAGAATCGCGAAGAGTCATTCACTCTTTCCTTTGATTACCCAATTCCGATGAACGGCGAGTGGAAACTGTATTCGTCTGCAATGACCGTCGCGGAAGGCTGGAACACTGCGAGCTTCAGCGACAACTGGGAAACGGCGACACTGGGAACAGACGCTCATTCAGCGACTGGCACGCAGTACTTCCGCAAGACCTTCACGGGCATTGACAACATGGCGGCCTACGAGATGCGCTTCAACTACCGCTACGGCATCATCGCCTACGTGAACGAGAAGGAGGTGTTCCGCGACAACATGGACAGTGGAGCCGCCACGCCTTCCACCCCTTCCACCGGCGCTTACGACTCGACCGTGTATCACGTCATCATCCTTCCCGCATCGTTGATTTCCTCCTCCACACCTAACCTCCTCGCTGTGGAGTTGCACTTTCCAACCCTCAACGAAACTGTCGTGGATTTCAACGCGTTTGTGGCCTCGGTCGCTTCCTCCATCGCCGGGGACAGCCCTAACCGTCTGTGCCTCCGTGCTCGCGTCAAACCCCTCCGCCAGGTTGAAGCGAGCCACCAGTCTGCCATTGAAGTACACAGCCACACCTCCAGCGTACTTCACGCGCACGTTCAGCACGTGGTAGTCCTCCAGAGACGGAATCTGCACCTCACGGCGGATGTACGCTGTGGTTCCGACGTGGTTGCCCATCGCCGCCGCCTTCACACTCTGCCACTCCGAATCGTCAAACTCCACCGCCTTCCAGTCCTCGCTCACCGCATTCTCGCTGTTGAACAGCTTCCACTCGTCGACCTCCACCTGGAACGGCAGCAGCGACGAGAACACGGTGGACACCCTATCCACATTGGAAGGCATCTGCCCCATGTCGAAGATCATCTCGCCCAGGTCCACCGTCAGCCACCAGCCCGCAGGGTTCTTCCAGCCGTCGCTGCGCGAGTCCAGCAGCTCCAGAGCGTACAGGCCGTGCGCCACGCAGAAGTCGCCGTAGTTCAGCCCGTTCGCCACGGTGAAGGCAGACACGGAGGACACCACCTCGCCGCTCACGGCCTTGCCCTTGTGCAGCTTGTACGAGCCCTCGCTCGGCCACGAGTCCGTGAAGGCCACCAGCGTGATCAGCGACTTGCCGCCCGTGCCGCCTCCACGGACAGCGTCACCACTGCCATGCTCACGCCGCCACTCACCTTCCTCGCTTGGATGGAGTAGGTGGCGGAGGGCAGCAAGGATGCCACACGCCCCGAGATCTTGCCCGTGTTCGTGTCGATCGACAGACCCTCCGGCAGTGCGGGCGTCACGGTGAAGTCGTAGTAGAACTCGGAGTTGGGGTACACCTCGCCCATCTCCACACCGGCGCTGAGCACCAGCGGTGTGGGGTACGACAGCTCCGGCACCACGCCGAAGGCGTCCGCGCTCAAATCGATGGAGCTCAGGCGCAGCTGCTCTCGTCGCCCGTGCCGATGCTCTCGAAGCGGTACTGGTTGTACGGCTTGCTGTTCTCCACCCACAGCTTCTTGTGCTCGCCCTTCAGCGACCACGCCATGTCCGTCACCGTCTTCAGCGTCCTCCACTCCTCCAGGTTGTTGTTGCGCGCCCTCAGCAGGAACTGCTTTGGCTGCTGCGTGTCCTGCGTGTAGTACAGGTAGAGGGTCGTCGAGGAGATCCACTCGCGGCGGTCGTTGGCGAAGGTGATCGTCCAGTAGTTCAGCGCGCAGTAGTACGCGCTCATGGTGTAGCCGTAGTAGTGCTCCGCCACGTACACGGGACTGCCCTGGATGGTGTAGCTCGAGATGGTGTACGAGAAGACGCGAGACGACGGACCGCTCATCAGACGCACCGCACAGTCGAACACGGAGGCTGTCTGTGCCGCCGTTTGTGCCACGATGGCAATGGCGATGGTGTTGTCTCCAGTCCGAAGGTAGTCAACGGCAGCATTATCCACGGAAGCAATGGTCCGCACGGGAAGCGAGATCTGGTGGTAGAGCACGTCGTTGTAGTTGTTCAGACCGAGACTCGTCAGGCTGAGGTCCCCGTCCACGCCGTTGCGGAACACCTCCACGCCGTTCATGTAGATCACGCAGCCGTAGATGTAGCGAAGCGAGATCACGAAGCCCGCCACGCCCTCCAGCGACGCCACGGTGAAGGCGTTCTTGTACAGCTGCATCTGGTTGGAAGACGCGGGGAAGGAGCCCATCACCCCCGTGCCCCATCCAGCCGTTTCCGCATTGTGCCAACTTGCGGGAAGCACGCCCATCTTGTAGAACCACGATGCCTTCGGGGCGACGGACCACTTCAGGTTCACGATGCGGTCCTCGGGCAGACCCAGGTTGGCGTCGTAGCGAATCCTCCTCTCCGTCCAAGATGGCGTACAGATACAAAAAGGAGGTGCCCTGCCAGTAGACGCTGGTGGAGCCCACGTCGACTTCATACAGCGAGCCGGTCAGGCAGAGCATCGTCGACCAGGTCTCGCTGCTCACTTGCCCGGAGTTGACCGCCACAGCCAGCACCTCCTCCTGTGTGGCTTTGTCCTTGATGGAGAAGGATTCCTGGAATGCGCTCCAACTGTACGTGCGCGTCACTGTCAGCAGCGTACCCTCGCACACCACACCTTCCAGCGAAAAGGAGCCTTGCAGAGTCACACCGCCCATGGTGCTGGTCATCACGAAGGTGGTATTCGGCAGTGCGGAATGCAGTATGCCGGACACCGTGCAGGTCGTCTCGTCCAGCGATAAGCCGGCAGGAAGAGAGGGAGAGACCGAGCAGCCCGTGATCTCCTTCAGCACTGGAGCGATGTGCACCTGGTCATACAGCGCGTAGACGGAGTAGGAGGAGGGACTGAACTGGATGGTGGTCGGCATCTGCGTGTTGCAGGTCATCGGGTGCACTTCGTACAGCTCCACTGTCGAGCCGGAAGAGCCCTCGGTCACGGTCAGACGGTAGGTTGTGTAGAGCTCGTTGTTGAAGTAGCCGTTGAAGATCTAGTTGGAGTTCGCCTCGTAGGTCGTTCCAGACACGCTGATCACCGAATGCCACGCATCCGCACTCCGCGAGCCTTCCCACTGGAAGGACTTGGGGGATGAAGTGTAGGAAGAGGCCGTGAACACGCGCAGACCGTTGAGGGTCGGGCGAGGGCCCGTGAAGCCGAAGGTGATGACGGAGGGAAGCGTGGTGGCGGAGTAGTAGGAGGTGCGCTTGTAGTCGAACAGGTTGGCGGAGGACAATCCCGTCGCATCGATCGTGACGGGGTAGGGGTACACGAAGCAGAGGTAGGAGCTGTCCCCGGCGATGGAGGAAGCGACCGAGGCCACAAACGCGTTGAAGTCCACGACGGTTTCGTTGAGGGTTGGAAAGTGCAACTCCACAGCGAGAAGGTTAGATGTGGAGGAGGACATCAACGACGCAGGAAGGATGATATCGTGATAAACAGTCGAATCGTAAGCGCCGGAAGAAGGGGTGGAAGGCGTGGCGGCTCCACTGCCCATGTTGTCGCGGAACACCTCCTTCCCGTTCACGTAGGCGATGATGCCGTAGCGATAGTTGAAGCGCATCTCGTAGGCCGCCATGTTGTCAATGCCCGTGAAGGTCTTGCGGAAGTACTGCGTGCCAGTCGCTGAATGAGCGTCTGTTCCCAGTGTCGCCGTTTCCCAGTTGTCGCTGAAGCTCGCAGTGTTCCAGCCTTCAGCGACGGTCATTGCAGACGAATACAGTTTCCACTCGCCGTTCATCGGAATTGGGTAATCAAAGGAAAGAGTGAATGACTCTTCGCGATTCTCAATCATCATCGTCTTCAACACCACATTGCCTTATGGGTCTGTCACTGAAATCCAACTACCCGCCGTCCATGAATCGCCATAGGAGTCCTTTAACGTAAGGGTATAAAGGCTATTCTGCGACGATTCAAGGCAGTACTCATCGGTTCTCGTCTCGTAGTTGGAAAAGGGGTCACTAAACAACAAACGAGTCGAGCCGGAGTAAAGCTCGTAGGATTCTTCACTAGCGTGCATCACACACTTCTTGGTGATGGATACGCGGATCGTTCCCGGAGAACAATCCGCCGATTTCGCAATCACAAAGACTAGAGGTTAGGCGGTCGGGATTGGGCGTACCCAAAGTCAGAAAGAAGAAGTCAGAATGAATCGATTCAGAACACTTTTCTGAATTGTGTCACTGTAGTACCAACCACCAAAACCACCAATCCGACACGAGAAGTATCATCACTTCACTGGGGAACACCTCACAGTCAATACAATCTGGAAATGCCGTTCAGACACGAAAGGGCAAACACGAACAAGCTCAATAGAAAGGTGGGTCACGACAATAACAGACACGACAAGATGGAGAAAGACGGCACGATATTAGCATGGGGAAGATAATGGCAAGCAGTAGAACACGCCACAGTGTGATAAGAAGTTGTCATCATAGGAAATCGAAACAAGGCGTATCCACTTTGCCAAGTATACGGATACATCATGTAATGGCTCCACATAGGGTTCCACATCAACAATACCATCATTAGATCCACCCAGCAAAAGAAACAGAAATAACATCTACATCCGCAACACACCCACCGAAATGATCTTATAAACAGACATACGAAAAGGACATCCATCTCACATCATGAAATGCACAACAACAGCAAATCGAAACAACGATGACCAAAAGAAACTGCATACAAATCTCAATCCACTATCAAGCACGACTACACAAAGAAAAGAGCATCAAGAATAATGGGATTGAAACACCTCACATCCTCTTTCTCCCCCTCCTCCACCTGTCCCACCGTCCTCGTCACCGTGCTCACACCATCCACGAACTTCGTTCGGAACAGCACATTCGCGTTCGTGAACATGCCCTCCTTCAGACTCACCACGATGAACTGACTCTGACCGAAGTGCTTCCGCAGCATGCGCCCGATGTTCTGCGTGTGGCTCAGGTCCAGCGCCGCGTCCACCTCGTCCAGGATGTACATCGGCGCGGGCTTGAACAGCAGCAGCGACAGTGCCAACAGACTGCGCTGACCCCCGCTCAGCTCCGACAGCGACTCCTTCTCCTTCCCGCCGAACGCCACGCGCACTTCCAAACCCTCCAACACGTTCCCGTTGCTCGGTTCCAAACGCGCCGATGCGTCCGGCAACAGCGTCGAGAAGATCGACCCGAAGTCGCGGTTCACCTTCGCGTACGTCGTCGCCAGCGTCTCCTTCTTCACGTCCAGCTCCTCGATCTGGCTCTTGTCCTTCTCGATGATCTCGCGCTTCTTCAGCAGCTCCTCGTACTCGCTCTCCGCCTTCTCCATCATCCCCAACACCTTCTTGTTCAGACGACGACCCAACTGCTCCTGCTCCTCCTCCAACGCCACCACGCGGCTGTGCACCTCCTCCATCTTCACGCGCTTGAAGTCGTAGTCGCCGCCCTCCTTACCCACCTCGCTCTCCTCGCTCGCCAGCCACTTGTGCTCACTCAACAGACTCGCTTCGCGCCTTCTCCAACTTCGCCTTCTTCACACCGTTCTGCTTCAACACGCTCTCCACACGCACTCGCTCACTCTGACGATGCGCCTCCTCCTCCTTCTCGCTCGCCTCACGCTTCACCTTCTCGTACTCCTCCTTCACCTCACGCACCAACGCCTCCTCCGCCACACCCTCCGCCTTCTCCAACACCTCCAGGTTGTGCAGCGCCAACTCCAACGCACTCTTCGCACTTCGGTACTTCTCCGCACGCTTACGCATCTCACTCAACTCTCTCGAACTCGCATCCAACTCACGCTCCTTCGCATCCAACTCCCCACGCACCTTGTTCGCCTTCGACAACAGCGACAACACCGGCGCACCACGACGACGCGAACCGCCCTCCACAATGCCCGACGGCTCGAACACGTCGCCCTCCACTGTCACCGTGCGCGCGTGGATTGCCGGGTTGAACGTCACCTTCCGCACCACCTCCAGCGACTCGCCCGTCTTGCTGTCCTTCACCACCATGCGGCCCGTGTCCCTCATCTTGCCCATCACCATCACCGCCACCTTCTCACGCTCGCCCACCGCCTCCATCAACGCGCAGTCCTTCTACCGGATCAGCATCGCGTCCTTCTCCTGCAACTCCGCGCCCCACACCTCCTTTACACACATTGTCTGGAGGATGCCCATCTCCGTTCGGCGCCGAGATCTCCTTCACCACCTTCCCGTTGCCTGCCGTCTCAGCATCGTCACTCTTCTCTCAGCCGTGGGTAGTTGTGCGTCTCAGCGGACAGCACCATGAACTGATGCATCAACTTTCATGGCATGTCGGGGCACTAGGCTGAGATCTCAAAGCCATGAATGACCGAGAAGTCGTCATTCAAGGCAATCACGAGGATCATGCGACGCACATCCCTCAGCGTGTCACCCATGATGCACATTCAACAATACGGCTTCTTCTCATCGTCAATCACCATGGTACTGCCGAAGAATCAGTGATACGAGATGCAAGTGAAATGACGAGACCATCGCTTCAAGAACAGCAATAAAGAATAGATACTCATCAGAAACACTGTGAATTACCTTCGAGTGGGACACACGCCTTTCATCTCCAGCTACAGCCAATGCAAGTGACTTATGGACATAGCAATTCATGCACGCTTCAAAGAGCCACTCAAAATGCTCATAGGGTACGAATACACCAAAGAGCACTTCCACAAAACCTTCTCCTCAGCACGCATTCAACCAATCATGTAGCATTCATTCCATCAGATAACACATCAAAACAGTACAGAGAGTGGATTACCATGTCAGCACTCCGCATATCCGTTTCACACAGTGAACACAACTCACCATTGGAATAGCAATATCAAAAGAAGAAGAATCGACTAGGGAGGCATTGGAACTTCTAGATGGGAGCAATTCGATACTCCCATGATTCCACGCAGAAAAGAAGAAACTAACTCAGCGTTACAAGCGAGAAATGAGGCAAAACAGGAATTGGCTAAAAGTGTCCCTATTTTCGTCAACCCCTTCATTCATTCTGAATCTGACCCATTTCTCTTATCCATGCATCATTACTTGTTCATGGAATTCAGTACTGTTGAGTGGGATGGCAGCAACACGCATCCTTCCGTGATGGAGTGTTCCTGCTTCATGAATGCCTTTGTGACTGCTTAACGAGTTGGAAGTGGGATGTTCCGTTCAATCGTGTGTATCCTATTCCTTGCTTTGTCGTATTCCAGAGTTCCGTGATGATTCTGTGAATGCGAGATCTTCTACCACTCCAGAACTGCAACTGCAGTATCCCTGACCCTAAACCTAACTTGCTTCTTCCTGTGTACCAATTCCTCTTTGTTGTTGTCTATTGTGATGCAAACTGTTCGAGTCATTGATATCCTTCACTTTCCCATGAACGAGTCACTGGAAGAACGCATTCATCCTCTTCGCACCCTCTCCACCGTGTACGCCTCACCGATGAAGCACCACACCCCACTCTTCAACACCACGTGCACATACGGATCCTTCGGTCATGGAGGGATGGGGCAACTGCACGGACTCTTCCACTTCTCCAGTCGATCCTGTGGATATGACGCATTTCCTGTCAATCACCCTGAAGAGTACCATCATCCGTCCAGCCAATCGCTCCACGCCCGCAATTCGACGTGCACTCCTTTTCTCTCCCTCACGCATAGACGAAGGACGTGCAGTGTCCAAACCACGAGCAAGGAGGGATGCACACCCTCCAACCATTCCCGCCAAGTGAGACGTCCATTTCCCTCCACGATATTGACAGGATCCATTCACACCACCAGAGCTTCCTGACCCTGTTCGCCATGAACCTGAGCATCCTCACCAGCAAAGACAGCCCATGAACAATCATTGTGAGGTATTTGTTCGACACATCTCAGAAACAAACACAGCACAAACTAGGATTCTTCTTCAAAGTACTTCTCCAGCGCGCCAATGTCTACACCGTGAGGGAACGAGCGAACACACACCTTCCTTCACGACGGAGGTGCGGTGCTTGAAGGCGGACGGGGAGAGCGTCACCGTCGCCAGCTTCGGCATGTCTAGCGGTGAGAGGATGCAACCACCACCCACGCTGAAGGTCAAGGACACGGGGATACACGAAGGACTTGGAGTCTCCACTCATGCAAGTCGTGAGCGAGGTCAGCTCGGGCATGTCTACGCCTCACATTTCCATTACACACCCACTCTGCAGAACCAGCTCCGAGGCGTCGTGATCCGCGAAGGCCAACGCGTCCTTGCCGAGCCGAATGGACGTCAGCGCAGGCAGGTCTATTCATCACTCTCCTCCTCGTCGCGCACTCTGCAACGCCACATGCCTCGACTGCTGGAACGCCGCGCCGCCCAACGCCAGCGACTGCAGCTTCGGCAAGTCTACTCCTCACTCTCTCCCGCGGGAACCACCCTTCAGCTCCAGCGCCGCCGCGGCAAAGTTCCCGCTCACCGCCTCCACGTCGCCCAGCTCCAGCGTCTGCAGCGCGTCCAGACCCGACAGCTCGAGCGTGTTGAAGAGCTCGAAGGACCCTGCCCCGACCTTCAGCTCTCGCAGTCTCTCGCAGTCCCTCACCACCAGCGTGCCGTTTGTGTGCGTGAAGGAGTTCTCGCCCACCTCCACGGTCTCCAGACGGCTCAGGCCCTCCAGTCTCACCTCCTGCACGTAGTGGAAGGAGTCGTAGTAGATGGCCAGCTCGCGCAGCGCCGGGTTGTTCTCCAGCACGAACGAGCGAACCGATCCGAAGGCGCAGCTACCCACCTCCACGACCTCCAGCTGCGCGTTGCCCTGCACCGTGAAGTTCGTCGCCATGCGGAACGCCGACGGGTAGAACGCCAGCTCCTTCACCTTCGGACAATCCTTCAGCGTGAACGACGAGAAGTCATGGAAGGAGTCCTCGCCCATCTTGATCGTCTCCAGCTGCGCGTAGCCCTCGAACGCCAGCGTGCCCTGCATCATGAAGCACGCGCGGCCCACCGTGAACTCGCGCAGCGACGGCAGGCCCTCAAAGGCGTCCACGTGGAAGCCCTTGAAGGATTTGTTGCCGATCTCCACCACCTCCAGGCGCGAACAGTTCCTCACCGCGAAGTGCGCGTCATTCGCCCGGGTGAAGGACTCCATGCCCACCGTCAGGCGCACCAGGTTCTGCAGTCCCTCCAGCACGAAGGACTCCGCGTTGTGGAAACAGTCGCTGCTGATGCCAATCGTCTCCAGCGCGGGCACGTCCTCCAGCCTGAAGTCCTCCGTGGTGACCAGCGAGTTATACCCGACAGCCAGGGACTTCAACGCGGTGCAGTTCACCACGGCGAAAGTGCTCGTGCTCTGGAAGGACTCCGAGCCGACGGTCACGTTGACCAGCGCAGGCAGGTCCCGCAGCACCAGGCGGTTCGCGTTCTGGAAGCACCGCGAGCCGAAGGAAGCGCTCTGCAGCTGCGGCGTGTCCTTGATCGTCAGCTGCTTTCCGTACTTGAAGGCGTCGGTGTCCAACTCTCTCAATCGCGGACAGTTCCTCACGGTCAAGACACTCGAAGACTGGAAGGAATCGCCATAGACGTGCAGCGAGACCAGCTTGTCCATGTTCTCCACCTTCAGCTCCTTCGCGCTATAGAACGAGTCGACGAACGTCAGTGTCTCCAGGGACGGCAGCTCCTGCAGCTCCACCGCCCTGAACATCCGGCACGACTCGTAAGAGAACGTCAGCGTCTTCAGCGCCGTGCAGTTCACGATCCGCACCACGTCCCCGTTTGCAGCGCTGAAGCTCTTGGAACCGAACGTCGCCGTCTCCAACCGGCCCAGGCCCTCCAGCGTCAGTCGGGTGGCCTGCGTGAAGCAGTCCGCGTCGATGCGCAGCGTCTCCAGCGCGGGCAGCTTCGCCAGCTGGAAGCGCTTGAAGTGCTTGAAGCTCCCGACCTCCGCCGTCAACCGCTTCAGCGACGCACAGTTCGACACGGCGAAACTGCCCTCCGCAGCAGAGAAGCTGTCGGGACCCACCCACACGGACTGCAGCGCGGGCATGTCCGAGAGGGTCACTGCCGTCGTGTTCCGGAACGAGCCCTCCTTCAGCGTGAGGCGCCGCAGGGAGACCGCTCTCGTGAGCTCCAACCGCGCGGCAGGCTGGAAGGCGAGGCGGCCGACGTACAGCTCCTCCAGCGACTCCACGCCCTCCAGCACCAGCGCCTTCGCCTCCAGGAAGGAGTGGTCGCCGAACGTCAGGTTCTTCAGCTCCGTCCGCCGGGTCAGGTCCAGGGCCTCGGCCCTCTGGAAGCAGTCCGCGCCGAACGCCACCCTCTCCAGGAACAGCGTGCCGCTCAAATCCAATGTGAAGTTGGACATGACTCCGTCGCCGACGCTCAGGTCCGTCATCGCGTCGCAGTGCGTCAGGTGGAACTCGCCACTACCGTGCGCGAAGCTGCTCGCGCCGATCGTCAGACTCTTCAGCGCCGGCAGACCGTTCACGCTGAACTGCTCCGTGTTGATGAAGCTGTGCGAACCGATTGTGATGCTCTTCAGGACGGGCAGACTGCTCAGATCGAATCGCGCCACGTTGGCGAAGCTGTGCGAACCAATCGCGATGCTCTTCAGCGCGGGCAGAGCGGTGAGATGAAGTGACGTGAAGGCGGCGAAGGCACCATCGCCAAGGAGCAGCTCCTGAACGCTGGAGGCGACGAGCGAGAAGGCGCCGGCGGCGTGGGCGAAGCTGTTCGTCCCCACCACCACGCTCTGCAGGGAGTCGAGCTGGGCGAGAGCCAAGTCCCGCACGTCGGCGAAGCAGTCCGCGCCGATGGTCAGTCGCTGCAGCGCGGGCAGCTTGGCGAGGTGGAGGCGAGTGAAGGCGCCGAACGCCTTATCCCGAACGGTCAATTCCGTCAGGGACTGGCAGTTCTCGACGCGCAGCTCGCCGGCTTTGCGGATGAAACTGCTCGCTCCGACGAACACGCTCCTGAGATGGGGAAGCGAGGAGAGCGTGAAGTGCTCGACCTCCGTGAAGCAGTCCGCACCGATGTGCAGCGTCTCCAGCGAGGGAAGGCTCTTCAGGGAAAGGGCGCTGAAGAAATGGAACGACCCGTCGAGCATCCTCAGCGTCTTCAGTGCCACGCAGTTCTCGATGTGCAGCTCGCCATTCTTTCTCGTAAAACTCTCCTCCTTGAACACGATGCTCTCCAAACTCTTCAGATTGCGAATCCGCACAGTGAGAATGGAACCCAGGGAGAACGAGCCGACAGAAAGGCGTTCGAGTTTACGAAACGCTCCAAGATCAAAGACAGTACTGTCCATGTCGTTACACTCACCATCGGGAATCACCAACTCCTTCATGTTGGTGGAGATAGTAGTATCGTTCAAGCACTCCTTCAGCATTTGGAGCGTCTCTTTGGCTTCTCGAGAAACGGGATTTATGGGGAATGCAAACACGAGAATCAGACCAACAGCCACACAAAGAAGAGTCGAAATCGCAATGCACATCGTTCTTCCTCCAAAGCGGCTCTTCTTCTGTCCTCTGCTGGGAATCATCGGTTCCTGCACGGTGTGGACGATGATGGGGGTTCTAGGGCTCATCGAGGTCTCGTTTTGCTTACGGATTCATAACACTCGTCTTCTGCACATATACGCCTCTAGGGTTGGAATTGTACATTCTGGAGAACAAGGGTTGCGTATTCATGGAATGCGACAATCACAGCGTTTCATCGTTCACATCTTGCGATACGGTGCGTGTAATGTGTCCTCCCCTGAGTGGAATGGATAGACTCTGTTGGAGGCAAGTAGGATGACATTGACCCCTACGTGTTCGGGTATTGATGAACAATGAATTGGGTGCTTATCCTCTCATTCATTCTTGGACAAGGGTTGTTTGTTCAGTACAATTCATGTTGACTCCCACAAGTGTGGCATTCTATCGATGAGACCACTTGGTCTTCTTCTTTGGTTTTCTAAGTAACGAAGAAGCAAGATTCACAACTGTGAGTACGAATGGATAGAGGACTACTTCATCTACAGGATGCAATATAAAAGCAAGAGACAACTAGTGTATGTGTGAAGAAAACGGCAGGGATAGGATGAAAACACTCTTGAAGTGTTTGTGATTCTCAGGATGACTTCATATACTCTATCTCCCATCGTGAGTGCTGTCTTCTCCAAATCACACAATTCCTTTACCAGAGTGTCAAAGATGTGTATAACTGTTCTTAATGTATGAACCTGCATTTTCAAGTTGCAAGGAATGCTTGTGATCTCCAAAGCATCCACCCTGTGCTCATTTCACGAGTCTGTTACCCTATGGCTGTGCCGTTTCAATTCCAATCTCTACAATGAAGACTGTGAAGAATGGGATGCAGCATAACCTTCTTCTCGAGAGTGGCATCCAGTTTGTTCCTTGTTTCCCTTTCACTGTTTTAGAATGCATTCCATCAACTACTGGAGAGAGGTAAATCGATTCTCATGCTGCTTTTCCCAGAAACTGCTAGTACAGTCCCATTCAACGCAGTCCAGCAGAGGAACATCGTTATTCTCTTTCCTATTCATCATTGGAGTCAGAACATTGCTTTGGTCTTTGGAAATGCCTTCTCTGTGTTTGTGGCGTGTGATTCTGGAGGCTACAGCATTCTCACTGATTCCCATCTCGGAATCATGATGCTGGTGTGAATCTACGTCCTTCCCGATGAGCTGGTGGTTGATGCGAAGCAGACCTGTCCAATGCATCCCAGTATCCTTCCTTCTCTCTCCTCAGTCTTAGAACAGCATGGTCCCATCAGTAGCATTCAAGTCATGAGTGGATCTGCACTGGACGTGATGTGCGCTCTGTTCCTGCTGTTGTGGCCAGAGCTGAAGGCGCACAAGAAGCCGATCCAGTCTCTTCTCCCTGCTGGACTCCGCCTTGTCCCCACCGCCTGGGCGTGTCGCCGCTCTCCGTCGCCGAGAACGAGGGCTGTCTCGCTGTTCCAGACGCTGTTCCAGACGCTGAAGGAGGAGCATCCTGCGGTGGAGGACAAGACGGCGAAATCACCATGGCGTTTGACTGCTTCAACGCGTGTCCTTTCATCCGCGAGGAGAATGGGAAGGCGGCGGAGTGTGGGGTGAGGCGATCGACAGACGGCGCTGACGGTCCGAAGCAGGAGCACGACGCGGACCCCAGTGACGGGCTGTCCGCCAAGGCGAGCGTGGTGAGCAGGGCGATCCGTCCGTGTCTGCGTCAGGGCTGCAGGAGACCGTGTGGCGCACGCCCAGCAGACGGCGATCTGGCGGCCATCTGGCAGCAGAAGCGCTGGCTGGAGAAGGTCGAGGGGCTGGTGCGGCGCGAGGACTGCTGGACGACCCCTCGAACGAGCTGTGCAGAGGTTCGCTGTGGTGAGTCATCCTCCGCCACTCCATGCGCATTCCCGCGGTTGTCGCATTGGGAGGTGTTCGCTGTGCCACTCGATGTCGTGGACAGCAGCCGCAGCAAGGGGTGGTGGGTGTTCGACCATCCGTCTCATGGTGCATTGCTGCCGCACAGCTTCATGATCAGGGGGAAGAACGATCGGACGATGTACCGACTGGGGTTGTTGTTTGAGATGGAGAAGGTAAAGAAGTTGACGGAGGAGGAGTAAGTGATCGAGAGAGGTGATGAGGAAGCCGAAGCTGGTGAAGAATGCAGAATCTGCTGAATCGCTGTGAGAAGGAGGGTTGTGTATATTGAGTTGAATTCAGTAATGAACGACAGATGGTTTGTTTGTTGAGAAAACGGAGTTGTGTGTTGGAGAATCAGAATACACTATCCAGTGGAGCAATAATGAGCGGTCTGAGTAGAATAGGTGATTATGAGTTGTTGGAGAAACGAAATGAAGGGTATGAAACAAACTGAGGGAATGAAGTGTAGAGAGTGGTTTGACGAGTACAAAGCACGTAATCGAACTACAAATGAGATTGTATTGATGGCAAGAGTGAAGAATGGATTGGATGTGAAGGGAATCGAATCACGCTTTACACAATTGAAGGAATGCAGCAATGAACATCTCATGAGGTATATAGATGTTGTGAAGAAGGATGATGAGTTGTGGGTAGTGATTCCTTGGAGAGTTAACAGAATAGATTGTAATGGAGAATTGTGATTGCTATTCTCTTTCCCGATTCTTGAGGCGTAAGGATTATATGACAGAGGAGCAATTGCGTGAGATCGCTCGTGGTTGTTTATTGGGACTGAACTATCTTCATGAGAGAGGCATCATGCATGGAGTAAGCATTCTGAAGTAAGAATAAGTGAATAGGACATGAGACCAGTGAATCTGTTCCTGACTGAAGATGGTGTGTTGAAGATGGGTTACTATGGACTAACAACCCAAGCAGAGTGTTATTCCATGAAAAAGAAGAACTGTGATGGACTTCGTAGTTTTGCTCCTGAGGTGTTTAGAGGAGAGTATGAGATGAAGAGTGATGTGTGGTCGTTTGGGACTACATTGAATGAAATGATGGGAATAACTCCATACGTTAAGTATGAGAAAGACGATTTACCCACAATGAATGGTGATTGGAGGTTACCATTTAAGGCAGATACCATCAAATCATCAGAATTGGTTGACTTCCTGGAGAAGTGCTTTCGGAATGCTAATGAAAGGAGGAGTGTGAATGAGTTGCTGGATGTGAGTGTGATGGGATGAGAATGATGAGTAGCATCCATTTGCGAAGAAATGTGAAGGAGGGAATGAAGTGTTGATTCCATTGAAGAAGATCCTGAAGTATCAAGAGTATTGTGAATTGATGTTGAAGAAGGATGTTAAGGATGTGTATCTGGTGTTGCATAAGAATGGATTGTGTTGGTGTCATGAAGGGCTGATTGAGAAGTTCCCTTCCATTGTAGTGGAATTGCATTTGAATGCAGTGATCGAAGTGGATACTGCATCCCACACACTGCTAAGAGTGAATGGAGAGGAGGTGAAGGGAATTGAGCATGCTAAAGTGTTGGATTTGAGTGATGATGGGGAGAGATGGGAAGGCGACGTTTTGGGTAATCAACCCTATGGTTGGGGCGTGTTGTATGACAGTGAGAACAGAATGGTGTATGAGGGATTCCGAATTGGTGAGGTGAATGTGTGCTATGGCACTCAGTATTACTCTGACATCCAGAAGGTGGAGTATGAAGGAGGATGGTTTGAGGGAATGCGACGGGGAAGAGGCGTTCAATATGATCGGAATGGCAAGACTGTGTTTGATGGAGAATGGATGAATGATGAACATTTGAACAAGCGAGTAGTGCTGAATGAAGAGAATCAACTCCTTCACAGTCACGTTGAAGAACTGATCGTGAGTAACAACAGTTGTAATGGAATGGAATGGACTGTTCTCGATTTGAGTTTCATATCCCATTTGCGACTGTTTGAAGTAGGTGATGAGTGTTTTGAGAATGTGAAGGAAGTGAAGTTGATTGTCTTATCCATGTTGGAGAGAGTGGTGATTGGAAAGAAAAGCTTCACAAAGGAAAAGAATGATTGGCCCATTTATAATGCAACTCGTCATTTCTATTTGAAGAATTGTGAGAGAGTGAGAGAATTGAAGATGGGTCATCATTCCTTTTCTGATTATTCTGTGTGTGAGATTGAGAATGTGCCTTCTTTGGAAGTGATTGAAATGGGAGAATTGAATGAATTCAGTTACAATTTCTGGTTCGCTTCATTGGAATTGAAGAGTGATTCTGAAAGAATGAACTGATGAATAGACTTACCCAGTTTGAAATCACTTCTGTTTGGTAGAAGTGCATTCCATGATTGTTCTCGTGCAGCATTTGAGAGTGAGTCTATCAGAAGGAGAGAGTGATGTATAGATTTGCCTGAAATGACTTCCATTCGATTTTGTGATGGTGCATTCACTTTCAATTATGATGAATCAGCTGAGTTGATCATGCGAAGTGGTGATAATGAAATGAACTGATGAATAGACTTGCCTAAACTCACTTCACTCACTACTGAAGGAGATGACAGTTGGGCATTCCACTATCCTCATTCCGTCACTCTGGAGGGTATTTCCTATCACTCTATCCTCACAAACAGACATGCCCTCTCTCACCACTGTCACTCTTCCTCGTGCATTTGAGTCTAGAAATCAATTGTCCCACAAGAGTAATCACAATCATAGAGAGTGATGAATAGATGTTGGTGAATTGATCAATCATCCTGCTTTTCTTTGCAATCCCCATGCGAACATTCATTTTGTTGACGAACTGAGAGCAATGAGTCCAAGTGTGGAAGTGATAATTGTGGATCACAATGCATGCAATGAGAAGTGTTTTACGGCATTGGACTTGTCACTCTTCTCGAATCTGAAGGTGTTTGAAGTGGGTGATTATTCCTTTGCCTTTGTTGATGAAGTGAAGTTGATTGGATTGAATCATTTGGAGAGAGCGGTGATTGGAATGAATAGCTTCACGAAGAAGAAGAATCATTGGGGTAATGATCCAAATCGTCGTTTCTATTTGAAGAATTGTAAGAGACTGAGAGAATTGAAGATTGGCGGTTATTCCTTCTCTGATTATTCCGTGTGTGAGATTGAGAATGATGACAGTTTGGAAGTGATTGAAATGGGAGAATTGAATGAAGGGAGTTGGAATTTCAAGTGTGCTTCGTTGGAATTGAAGAGTGATTCTGAAAGAATGAAATGATGAATAGACTTGCCCAGTTTGAAGTCACTTCTGTTTGGTTATCGTGCATTTGATGATTGTTCTCGTGTCGCATTTGAGAGTGAATCTAGCAGAAGAGGAAATGATGTATAGACTTGCCCAGTTTGAAATCACTTTGGTTTGGCGCATATACATTCCATGATTGTTCTCGTGCAGTGTTTGAGAGTGAATGGCTTGAAAAGGGAATGATGACTAGACTTGCCTGAATTGACTTCCATTCAATTTGGTAATGATGCATTCCAATTCAAGAACTGATGATTCAACTGAATTGATAATGCGAAGTGCTGATGATGAGATGAAGTGATGAATAGACTTGCCCAAACTCACATCACTCACTACTGTGAGGTTAAGTGGTACATTCCACAATCCTCATTCCATCACTCTGGAGGGTATTTCCCATCACTCTATTCTCACAAGCAGACATACCCTCTCTCACTACTGTCACCCTCCCTCATGCATTTGAATGCAGAAGAACCGTTCACACCAAGAGTATCTCTCCCTCCTCTTCCTCATTCCTAGACATCGCTCCCGCTCTCCAACAGTACTTCTTTTCTCTTTCTTTCACACACGATTCACCATCAATTCTCTCCAAACGAATCATTCACACTTCACAACCATCTCCATCATCACACCACACTTATCCGCAATTCCCAATCGAGGAATGTGTGAGGATGTGCCATTCCATCACTTCCCCCCTGATCTTGCTCCATTTCCCTCCACAGCTCTACAAATCACATAACACACACACTAACCCCAAATAGAGAAAGAGAAACACTAATTCGGCCTCGTAATGCACACACAACTCGCAAAGAGCATCTACAAAACTGCATTACGTAGAGCCATTGCATTCGACAAGGAACCCGTGCTGAAAGTGGGGCTGTTCTCTTCTCCTTCTGATTGTAGTGTCTTATCACCCAGGAGTCCTTTGACCGGTACTACAATCAAATCAAAAACGGATCGATGAAAGAAAGAGACTACTGCAAAGATCGCCTGGACGCCTTTCTCTGGTTCCCATTTCACTCTCTTTCCACCTAGAAGTCATCACCAATTCTATTCCATGGATCGATCTCTCTCTGCGTTCCTTCGGCAACAAGTTCAACAAGCAGGGGAAAAAGAGAGGAACCCAATGTGTTTCTCTCTTCATGCAATTCAATAGTAGCGCTTTTTCTGCTTTGTTGCGTCTTTCCGATTACCTTCATTCGTGTCTGTTGTACGCCAGCAATTCTGGATTCATCAAAGCAAAGATGGAATCTACACTTCCTGCTCCTCGTGATGGTGCTATTCGATCCTCCCCTTTCCCCGTAGTGCGTGAATGCTACGATCGGATTCGTCCCTCTCTGGAAACAGAGACAAGAGACCAGTACGCTGGCTACGTGCTCATCCAAAACCCTTCTGCGCTTTTTCAGATGAAGAACTGGGATGAAGACGATGATCGAGTGAAGGCGCTGCTTTCCTCCTCCGTGGTAACCCCGTCTCCTCTCCCTCATTCCAGATGTACCTTCTCGCCCCCATCCAGAACCAGTACCAGATGCTCTTCCTCAGCGAGTGCTTCCCACACCGCTCTCTCATTTCTAGTTCGCAGCACTCTGCCAAAAGCGCTCATGACATGAAGATCCGTCTGGTCCGCCTCGCCTCCAAACTGCGTGGCATACCAGACCGTTCTGCCAGCCGTGAGGCAGCCACGCCGAAGGAGGGACGGCGTCGTGTCCGCCTGACCTTGGATCCGCAGACGCAGCACGCGCTGGACGGCCTGTCCCTCACTCCCTCAAACGCCGTCAACACCCACATAAACGCCGTCAACACCGTCAACACCCCGCAGGAGGCGAAGCTGGACGGCTACAACTGGAAGCACGTGCTGCTGGGCGGCGCCTTCTCCCACCCCGTGGTGTTGTTTGACAAGACGCGCCTTAATCCCGCTGCGCTGATGCAAATCGAGTACGCGGACGAGACGGATACCGTCGCCTCCTCCACCGAGTACGAGCGCCTCCTCCGCACGCTGTCGAGGACGGAAACGGACACGGTGCCGCTGTGCCTGGACTGCACGACGGTGTTCGCCTCATATCCTTCTGCCTTCCTCTGTCTCTCCTTCACTGCACCGTAAAGGAGATTGCGGAGGCCGTAGAAGCGAGGCAACTCTTCGCCGTCGCCGTGGAGGATGTGCGCGACCTTCTGTTTAACTGTACGCCAGACAGGGCGGCGTGACGCGCAGGCACCATCGACCGACGCTTGATCTACCCGAATCTGCTGAAGCGGCTGGGCGGCGAGTTGGCGAAGTGTGCCGACGTCATAGACAATGTGCTGACCGGTGTTGACTGTTCTGTTTGCCACAAACACACGACAAGTCCTTGCGTTCGTTCAGGCGCTGCTGCACAAGGTGGTTGGTCCACAGGAGGAGAGAGAAGGCGCAGAAGCACAGGGGAACGAGAACAGGGAGACACTTCCACCCGAAGGTCCGAATCACCCAGTCCACGGGAAGACCCGAGAAGACGCTTCCGAAGGGCGATATGAGACCGTTCAGGCTGATGACCGTGCTGGCGAGCCGCGCGTCCACGCTCTCCATGGCGATGAGCTCGCTGAAGGAGAAGGGGATGTAGAGGAAGAAGCCCAGCAGGAGGCACAACAGGAGGAAGGCGAGCGGCGAGGAGGCCCACGGCAGCGCGGCAAAGACAATGCCCGCCAGGATGGACGCCGCCTCGCAGATGTGCGCACGGGAGAGGTGGTAGGCGTCCGACACATAGCCTAGTCGTGAGGGCGAAAAGAGGGGGCCACCATACCACAGCGTGCCCAGAATGCCGCCGATCTCGATGCAGCTGATGGCGGAGGGGACGTGGCTGTGAGTGAGGGGAGAGGAAGAGACGGACGGGAGGACGGAAGGGGCGTGGAGGAGTCGCGGAAGCATAAGCAACCACTCGCTGGTTGAAGGTGCTCTGCGGGTCATGGGGAGGGAAAAGCGGAACAATGAACACAGCGCCCAGAAGAAGCGATAGGGAGAGAAGGGACTGGCATGACGATTTGCCCTCAGACTCCTCCTTCTTGGAATCGAGCGATGCATAGGACATCTAAAGAGAATGGGTGGTTGGAAGGAATGACTTCGTCAGGCCGTTTCGAGGGATAGGAGAGAATAGGAGGCAAATGCATTGCACAGATTTGCAATGCTTAGCGCATAAAAGAGGGAGCTCGGATTCCCGTGTACAGCCCGCGAAAGCGTGTTGCAGAGAATGGTCCCGATGGAACTGCAGCAGCAAATCACCGACCAGTAGAATCCGCGCACTATGCGGTTAGTAAGAAGAAGAGGGGGTACAATTATCGGGAAGCCACTGCTTGAAGACAATGCATAGGATCGGCCACAACGTTCCCATACACGCGTAGCCCACTACCCAGAGAGCGAAGAAAACAGAGTAGTTTCCCGTTGTAGACGAAGATGCCACTCCTTCCAACGAACAGAGGATTCCGACCATGCCGAAGAGAAGGGTGTACATCCGAAACAGGTTTCTCTTCACCACATGACTCGTGATGAACTTGCTCAGTCCATACACGATAAAGGCCGTCGTATTCATCAGGGCATAGTTGGACTGGGTGAAGAACCCTCTCTGGATGAAATGCGGAGCGCATTCTCCCAGCGCCCTCCGAACCATGTTTCATCCCGTGCAGGACATAAAGAGAGGGAGGAGGATGTGGACGAAGTAGAAGGAGTATGATTCCTTCATGGGTTGGAAATGGAAATGAAGTCTCGTTTGTTGAATGGATTGGGGTTGTATCCTCTTCAGAGTGTTATTTGTGAATTGTGAATGGAGATTGGGATGTAGATTGTGTGTTGTGTGATGAAGTGGATGAATGATGCGGAAAGGAGTATGTGGAGTTGGTAGTGATGAGAAGATCATGAATTCTTCATGATTGCTGATAATGGGAGGATTGTCGATTAATGACTATGGAAATGAATGCTTCTATTTGTTAATCACCAAAAGGAAACACCCCAAAGGAGCATATCCTGGATTTGATCACCGCCCACAATTCGTCCTTGCGTATGAAACAAACGAGAGACTGCTATAACGAAACAACCTATACTACCTTCCTCGGGAAATACAACGTCTCCTCCAGTGCCGGAATCAGTCGACAGAGAACTGGACAAGTGTGACTATCTCCACAGGCACGGGAGGCTCTTCATCATCTTAGTACCGAGATGAATGAAGAAATGCAGTTGAAGAGAAGGTTTGAGGACAGCACGCCGGTGTATCGCCAGAAACAGTTTTGTGAAGGCGTCAAGAGGATTACCGAGATGAAGAGATCCTTCTTGCACTTGACAAAGGAACAGCAAGTGAAGATTCTTGTTGCGATGTCAGGTGTGCCGCAAATCAATGCTGCTCCTGCCGCTTCTTCGCCGTGCCGATCACCACGAACGGCTCCTCGCCCTTGTCATGGAAGGGACACACGCACACGGAGAAGGCCGCCTCGTTGTCCGCCAGCTCGAAGCGCTCCAGCGTGCGCAGCGTCGCCGCGTCCACCACGCGGATGCAGGAGGCCCATTTCTCGCGGTCGGCGGGCACGGGCGCGCCGCGGTCGTACTCGTTCACGTAGGCGACGCCGTGCTGCTGGTAGAAGGCCTGCTTCTCCAGCTCCGAGAAGGCGTGGTGCTCCGTCTCCAGCAGGATCAGGCAGGAGGTGCCGGGGTAGGCCGCCAGCTGCCGCGGCGTGTAGGAGAGGGGCATGGAGGCGGCGGCGAAGGGTTGACTGAGGCTGTCCACGTGGAGGATCTGGAGGTCGGCGCTGCGCAGCATCACGAGGCCGTCGGCGCACTGCGGCGTGTTGAAGCAGGCGGCGAAGTCCACGCTCTCGCACACCAGCGGCGTCAGCATCATCGTGTTGCCCGCGCAGTAGCACAGCCACGGCTTCAGGCTCAGCGCCAGCACGCACCGCTGCCCCTCCACCACCACCTTGAACAGCCGGATCGGCCGTGGACCCAACAGCCGCGGCGACCGCGCCGTGCCCAGCTTGCCCGTGCGCTCGTCCACCTCCACGCGCAGCACCGTCCCGTTCTCCGTGCCCACCGTGAGGAGGAGTGTTTCTGTAGCGTGAGTTGCCGTGCCAGTCGTGCCAGAAGAATTGGTGGAAACGGACTGCCCCATGCGCATGCGATCAAGAGAGAGATCGGAGGAAATGGCGTCCAGCGTGATCATCGAGATCTCCTCCAGCAGCGCCGTGGGCGCCAGGCTGTACACGTGGCACGTGCGGTCTCCGTACCCCACCACCAAAAACGGTGCGCACAGGGTTTGTGCGGAGAGCACGTCACCTCCTCCTTGCGGTTCAGACTCTCGCGCTCCGCCCACGCGTACTGCTCGTCCAGCTCGAAGTACACCACCTCGCCGTTCGACAGGGCCACCACCACCTGACGGCTGTTCATCGCCGCGCACACGATCGACCGCCGGCTGGGGGGATCCCACACCTTCGTGTGCCCGTCCTCGAAGATCTGTCGGAAGCCGCCGGGACACACCTGGAGGTAGGAGCCGCCGTCCAGCACGCCCGCCAGCAGCGTCGCCTCGTCCGCCTTGAAGCCCGTGTCGCTGACCTGCTCCACGGCGTCGCCCACGGACAGCACGATGGTGGCGTTGTTGAAGCTGATCACCATGAACCTGTCGCAGCCGCTGTGCTCGTCGCGCAGTGTCCACAGTCCGCGCGGCGCGTACGGCAGCGTGTTCTGCGTCAGGAGCGACACTGACAGACCGTGCTACAACACCTTCAGCTGCGCGCGGCTGCCGCGGCCACAGAGGGCGTAGAGTTGAGGCGAGCCCTCGCCGCGGAGGTCGGCAGCGTGGAGTTTGATGAGGGGCGCGAGCGACGGGAGGAAGTGGATGGGTTTGATGTTGGTCAGCTCCCGCGGGGAGAAGAGCGGAATCTGCACGGAGCCGTCCGCGCCGAGCAGCGTGGAGAAGGAGGCTTCAGCCACGTCGCCGTCGCCGAGGCTGAAGAACTGATAGACGCAACTGCGTGTGAGAGAGGAGAAGCCGCACTGGTCGCCGACCTCCGAGGTGGCCAGCAGCAGGCCGTGCTTGGTGATGTGGAGTGAGGTGGCGACGGGGAGAGTGTCGAAGTACTGGATGGTCAGGTCGTGCACGCGCGCGTCGTCGAAGCCCAGCGTGATCTTGAACACGTCGCCCAGCTCGCTCTGCGCCAGGTAGAAGAACTTGTCCTACGCCTCACACCTCACCACTGCGATCACGCGCTGGTGGAACAGGGCCCACGCCACGATCAGCACGCCCTTGTCCTCCGTCAAGAACTCGCGTCGCGGAATCGGCACGCGCAGCTCGGGGTGGCCCTCGTTGCGGTACAGCACCCAGTTCTCCGCGAACACCAGCACGCCGCCCGGACCGTCCACGCCCGGCACTACGCTTCATAGGGGGTAGGGATTCGCACCTCGCGCCAGCAGGTTCGCTGACAGCTCCACTTGCGAATCACGTGATTCAGACCCAGGCCCAGCTGGTAGAACGTCAGCAGCTTCTCCGTGTGCGCCGCTGCCTCGCCCGTCGGGTCCTCGTCCGCCTCTGCGTAGTTCAGCTCCAGGCAGGCGAAGATCGGATTGTCGTAGCCCACGTCCAGTCCCTCCGTCGTCAGGACGATGGTTTGTGATTTGTACGCCTCCAGAGGCGAGGAAATGGTGACGTTGTTCTTGGAGTCGCGACTCAGCGCGTACACGAGATTCTGCTTCTCGATCGCACCTATGAGTTACGAAATTGCAAGGGGAAGACTGATCATGAAGGCGCGACCGGTGGGATCCACCGCCAGGTACTGTCCGGGCAAACCGCGAATCACGCCCACCTTTCCGAAGGTCTCCTGGTGGATTTTCTCAAATGCGTTCGTTTCGCCGTTGAACCGCAGCACCACGATGCGTCCGCTGTCCGAGCCGATGAGAATGAAATCCGTGTCGTTTCCTATGCATTGTTGAAATGGATTGGGATGTACCGGACAGACGGAAGGGCTTGAGCGACCGGATGAGACCGTATACCTCGTAGCTGCAGATCACGTTGACGTTTCCGCTTTCGTCCAGTCTCCACAGCTCGATGATGTTTCCTCTCGAAATGATAAACTCTTCCGTCTTCGGCGAGCTGAAGTTGCCAATGTCCCTCACATCAGCGCAAACGGCGCCAACCATAGATCGAGAGTTGCACCACCGACGGTTTGTGAATCGTGAGGTTGTAAAGACGCATTGTTGTGCTTTCTTTTGAATTGAGAGGAGTAGTGAAATGCTGGGAGGGGAGTGCGTGTGTTGTGTTTTCTTTTCTTTTGGGGGAGAGTTAGAGATGGATTGGTGATTGGGAGAGGAAGGGTGTGATGGGTTTGTGGGAGAATGTTAGTGATGGTGAGATGGGAGGTTTTGCGATTGGAAGCAGATGGGTGGTGATTGTTGAAGGGGGGTTGGAAGGGGGATAAAGAAGATTGGGAAGGGGTAGTTGAATTGGAGGTTGAAGGAAATGGGCTGTTTTGTGAGTTTTGGAGTGGGAATGGGAAGAGTGGGGAATTGTGCCGTTTGTAAGGGAGAAGTGGTGGAGAATGGGGAGAAGAGTTCGTGGAAGTGAGTTTCGAGTAGAATCGGTGTAATGCGAGAATGAGGGTGTTACACTTTGTGGGAATGAAAGGGTAGGAGGTGAAGGTGTGGAAATCAAATGTAGGATGTGCATTGTGTTGCATCTCGATTGTGAGGAGTTTTCGATTCGATTTAACTTTGAGATGGTATGGAATGGGAAGGACAAGGAGAAATGGGGAGTGATTTCTGCATGGAGGGTGTAATGGTGATTCTGGTGAATGGCGTTGTGAATGCAAGGGAAAGTGCGTTTTTGATGGAGAAGGAAGAGTGAATCACTTTCAGCGGATAGGACCTACACTGATAACACAGCGTTCATTGCGAAGAGGAGAGTGCTTTCATTTCGGAGTGTTCCAATCCACATAATTCTGACATGAACACGATTACGACTCCCAATCCAAAGTGGGCTGTGTGGACAGGCTGTTCTGTAGACTTGCTGGCCTGCGTCTGGAGGAATTGACACTCAAACTGCTCTCCATGGCAGTGTCCCTCTTCCAGCTCGGTGTTGGGAAGGAGGGAACCGTGATTCACAAGGGCGTGATTTGTGCTGGCTCGGTTGTGTTGGAGGTGAACGAGAAGAGGCTGGTGGTTGTGAATGTGGAGAAGAAGGCGGTGTTGAACGTGAGTGGCATTGAGCACAAGCAGGTGTTGGATTTGAGTGATGAGGGAGAGCGATGGGAAGGCGATGTGCTGAACAACCAACCCTATGGTTGGGGCGTGTTGTATGACAATGAGAACAGAAGGGTGTTTGAGGGATTCATGATTGACGAAGCGTACGTGTGCTACGGCACGCAGTACTACTCGGACATTCAGAGGGTGGAGTACGAAGGCGAATGGTGTGGAGGCAAGCGCTGGGGACGAGGCGTTCAGTATGACCGCAGAGGCAACACCGTGTTTGAAGGCGAGTGGCTGAATGACGAGCATGAGATGGAGAAGAAGGTGGTGGTGAGCGACGACCGTCCAACCGTCCTGCACAACCGCGTGGAGGAGCTGTTCGTTCCGAGCGAGTCCCGCTTCCTGGCGGACTGGAAGAGCCTCGAATGCTCGCTCATGCCTCGTCTGCGCGTGCTTGCGATTGGCAGCAACTGCGCGTTTGCAGGGGCGGTGGAGCTGGTGGGGGCGGACTGCTTGGAGAGCGCTGCGATCGGCGACGGTGTCTCCATCGCTCCGAAGCCCTTCGTCATCAAGGACTGTCCCGCTCTGAAGACGCTGGTCGTGGGCAACGACTCCTTCTCGGGCTGCTCCTCCTGCGTTCTCCAGTCCCTGCCGATGCTGGAGTCTGTGCGGTTTGGCACGATGGAGAGTGATGAGAAGAGGGGCTATTTCCGATCCTCGTCGCTTGAAGTGAGGAGTATGTGTTGATGATGAGACTTGCCTGTGCTGAAGATGCTGATGCTGGGAGATGGGCGAGCTGGAGATGAAGATGAAGAAGCACATGATGGAGCAGAAGTGCAAGACGAAGATGCGATTCATGCGTAGCCTCTTCCACCGCCCCTCACCAAAGCAGTTGCGCCAGTCCCACCCAGGCGTGTACGCGAGCCTGAGCGAGGACGCGAAGAGGTCGATGCTGGAGAAGGAGGGAACGGCGATGGTGAAGGTCTACGTTTCCTTCATCGAATCGACGCTGGAGCAGATGCTGGTGAGCGGGAAGATTAGCGCGGAGCAGTACAACCGCCTGTACAGTGCGGTGAATGAGGAGGGCGGCGCGGTGCGGAAGGAGCTGCTGGAGGCGGTGGGCTGCTTCACCGTGACGTATGATGTGGAGAGTGTAGGGAAAGGAGTCGAGGGTGAGGTGTAGTATGAGAAACGAGTGCTAGCTGTTCTTCATTAGTGTGGTGTGTTTGTTTTGATAAGAATGGATACGGTGTGGTGGATCTCACTTTCAGTCGCAGTCTTTGGTAATTCCACTGAATATAGATTGCATAGGTGACTATGAGCTATTGGAGAAGGGTAATCAGGCGTAAGGAAGTGGAATTGGGGAATGAAGCGTGGAAAGCGTATGGACGGAATCAAAGCAAGGAATACTATGATTGTGAAATGTGTGAAAAGAGTTTCTTATAGAGTGTAGTGAAAACGGCGAATTGGTGTTGATGGAGATAGTGCAGAGAAATGGCATGAATGATGAGCGGTTTGTGGAAGAAAGAGGAAAGGAAAGATACTGTTGCAGAGCGGGAGTGATGTCTAGGGATGAGGGAGAAGAGGAAGAGGGACTCTTCGTATGAACGGTTGAACTGCGTTTGAAAGCAATGCCCTCGGTAAGAGTAACAGTGGTGAGAGAGGGCATGTCTGCTTGTGAGGACAGAGTGATAAGACATACCCTCCAGCGTGATGGAACGAGGGCGGTAGAATGTGCTACTGCCATTAAAAGTAGTGAGTGATGTGAGTTTAGGCAAGTCTATTCATCACTTCATTTCATCATCACCACTTCGCATTATCAATTCACTTGAGTTATCAGTACTGAAATGGAATACATCTCTGCCAAGTTGAATGGAAGTCAATTCAGGCAAGTCTATTCATCATTCTCCTTTTGGTAGATGCACTCTCAAATACCACACGAGAACCAAAAAAGAACACATGATCACCGAATAGAAGTGATTTCAAACTGGGCATGTCTATTCATTATTTCATTCTTTGAGAATCACTCTTCAATTCCAATGAAGCATTGAAGAAACTATCACCTTTATTCAATTCTCTTATTTCAATCACTTCCAAAGAAGGTACATTCTCAATCTCACACACGGAATAGTCAGAGAAGGAACCACGACCAATCTTCAATTCTCTCACTCTCTCACAATTCTTCAAATAGAAATGACGATTTGGATCATTACTAGTCTTATGCTCCGTGAAGCAATTCTTTCCAATCACCACTCTTTCCAACTCATTCAATCCAATCAACTTCACTTCTTTCACACTTTCAAAGCACTCATCACCAATCTCAATGCTCTTCAACCACTTCAATCCACTCACATCAAACAGCGAGAACTCAGCCTCATTACAGCAGTTCGATGGAATCACAAGCTCTGTCACTCTCTTGTTCACATTCTTCCACTCATTCCAGTTGTGAATCTCCTCTCTCCTTCCCCAATCAAATACTTCCTTCCCTTCCCGCTTCACATACCAACCATCAAACAGCTCCACACTCTCTTTCAATTCACCTCTCTCCCATGTCCCTTCTTTCACTGCCACTCCTCCTTCAATTTCACAGCCATACCCATGTCTCAATACCTCTCTCTTCTCTTCATCAAACACATACCCTCCTTCATACACGGGATGACGTTTCAACAAACTCACATTCTCTTTCCCCTCTTCTGTCGCATACTCAATCATCACTTCTTCACTCTCACACTCCTTCTCAATTTGGAACAGTTCATCATTCTTCCACACTCCACATCGCAACACCCTCCCACTCTTCTCATCAAACTCTATTCCTCTTCCTTCTCTCTTCATCGACTCCACATCATCAAAGCCACCTCTGTAAACCACTCCATCTCCTTCAATCACCAACTCCAATCCATTCTTGCAATTCTCAATACAACGGCGCTCCGTTCCACCCACCTGATTCCAATCTTCACTCCTCAATGCCTTTCCCTTCTCGTACACTGTGAATCCACCTGTTCTAACTCCATTTACTTCTTTCCAACTCAATTGAACAATTCCCTTGTAGAATAATGAACATCGTCCACTCTTCATTTCTCTCACCAAATACTCATCACAATGCTCTCCTTGATACATCACAATCTCAACCTCCTCATTATTCACAGTCCTCTTTTCACTGTGCTCAGTAACGTATCCATCCATCAAAACACGCTTCATCAATTCTTCTTTTGATTCCTCTACACATCATAATCTCAAATCCATAAAATACCCTTCATCGCCAAACCAATTCTGTCCCTTCATCACAGCCACCACACGTATTCCAACAAACACCCAACTACTCAATTTCTCAATGAAATCGCTTAATCCACCTCCTCAATGTGAGGACCGTCATCCTCCTTCGCGCCACTGCCCTCATTCGTCGGCATACCACCCGTAGGCATGCCTCCAGGCATACCACCAGGCATACCACCCGCAGGAGCATTACCAGCCATCTTCGAGAAGATCGGCAACTCCTTCTGCTTCTGCTCGTACTCCTCCTTCTCCGCGTTCGGGTGGTCGTCCAGCCACGACACCGCCGCGTCGATCTTCGCCTCGATCGCCTTCTTGTCCGCCTCTGGCAGCTTGCTGCTCACCGCCTCGTCACGCAGCGAGTTGCGCACAGTGAACGTGTAGTTCTCCAGACTGTTCTTCGCCTCGATGCGCGCCTTGTTCGCCTCGTCCTCCGCCTTGAACTTCTCCGCCTCCTGCACCATCTTTTCGATCTCGTCCGCCGACAGACGACCCTTCTCGTTCTTCCTCCTCTTGTTCTCCTTGCCCGTCGACTTCTCCACCGCGGACACGTTCAGAATGCTATCCGCATGCGTAACGAAACTGTTACTTGTGAAGGTGAAGCACGCGATTAGCATGAAGAGAGTTGAATTGTAGTGTTGGAGAGAGATGGGAAGCAGATGGACTTTGCAATGCATTCTATTATTGCGACGTGTATTGTAATGGGGCAAAAGAGTCTTCAACAAAGAACAGTCTAAAACATCCAACGAATGAGCGCAATCAAGATTATGGACCACAATATATAATGGACACGTTGAATGAAGAAGAATTTACTCCTTGGTTCAGAGTTTACAATTAGAAGATAATCGATGATGTTTAAAATGTCATCCATGAAAAACAGCAACGCAGTTACGATGCAGTACTTGAACACGATCACCCACCATCTCGTATCTCTCACTGCCTTTTTCGCCTTAGCAAGTCTCTCCTCAAGAGTCCGTGACACCACTATCGATCAGGAAAACGAAAAGCAATCACTCTCTGTTTCTACTTTCCGAAGAGAGGAGAACGAGTAGGGTAATTTGATCGTTGAAACACTTGGAGCATCTATGGGTTATGGAAGAAGCAGAATGATCACTCTTCACGACCACGTGGTAAGGATAGCGGAACGATTCGCTCTTCTCCTTTGTGCTAATGGTGGTGAGTCGGAACAAATCTATGCGTCATGCCATTTCATTGGACGCACCGCGCATAATCAACTCAGAGGACGAATTGTTCTTGAAGCGGAGCGCGTTTTCGCCCAATTCAATCGTTTCCAATTCGGGCAACCCTAGTGATCACTCACTCATCAAGTCACTCACCCTCAAAGGACACACGGGAGCAGTTGCAAAAGGCCTCCCATCCAAAGAGGAGTGAGCTTAGCGTCGGCAAATCTACTCATCATTTGTTGTTCAAGAACCCTCACCCCTCAACACTAAAGAGGCATCGTGGAATACTGCGTTCTTTTCATTCATTTCCCCCATCTCAATCGTCTTCAAACAAGGCGCATTCTCGATTTCACAGGATGTGTAAGAAGCAAAGGAACCATTTCCGATCTTCAGTGTCGCTATTCTCTCGCAGTTCTTCAAGCAGAAACGGCCCTCCGCATGCGTAACGAAACTGTTGTTTCCAATCATCACGCTCTCCAGCTTGTGCAGTCCAACGATCTTCACTTCCAGTGTGGAACAGAAGCAGCCATTTCCCACTTGCAGCTTCTTGAGAGTGGACAGAAGAGTCAAGTCAAGAACCCTCCACTCTTCGCCATTGCAGAACCCATCACCCACAATCAGATCTTCGACCAGTGTGTGAAGCAGTTGCTCTTCCTTCAGCAACTCGACTCTCTTCGCAATGTTGTGCTCACCTCTCATCCACTCTCCATTGTATACCACTTCTCGACCCTGGTCAAACATCACGCCATTTCCCCATTGCATATCATTCCACAGATAACCCTCATACACCACCTGCTCGTCATTGTCGTACTTCGTACCGTAGCACGTATTCACATCGCCAATGCGGAACCCTTCATACTCCCTCTTCTCGCCGATGCGAGCCACTCCCCATCCAAACGGTTGATTCTCCAGCACATCCCCTTTCCATTTCTTTCCATCACCCAGGTCCAACTCCTTGTAGTGTTCGACTTCACCCAAGTCCAAGTCATTTACCTTCACCAGCTGATGGGTATGGGTATTCGCAATCACATTCTGTTCCTCGCTCACTCCTTGAACAACACTCTGGTTTATGATCTTGATTCCCTCTTTCACTTCCAGTCCACGCTCACCGTTCTCCAGGAAAAAGAAGGAGCGAGGGTACGGCTTGCACAGGCTCACTCTCTTCAGATCCTCACTCAGGTCCTTCAACACTGTGGAACACTCTCCATTCCTCATTCTCTCCACGCTCTCCCTCACAAAGGGATGCTAGGCGTTCATCATTCTCACCTTCACTTACATCCAGCAACTGGTCCACACCGGCTCTCGCTCCCACATCCTTCACCAAGCAGAGCTTTTCAAAGTCCAAAAACTCAGCAGACCAATGGAATGAAGAGAGTGTGGGGACATCCGCAGTGCACACCTGGTTCATGATCTAGTCGTCACATCATTCCCACACACATACCCAGAACACGTTCGGTCCTTCATATGGGTTCTTGCCTATCGCCAGCGTCATCAGCGTGACACCAAGAGACCACACGTCGCTCTTCTTCACGGCTTCATCCCTAAAGACTTCGGGAGCCATGTACATGGCCGTCTCCTTCTTGAGACAACTCTTCTCCATCAGGGGCGATAAGCTGAAGTCGCCCAGCCGTATCGCTCCATTTCCCTTCACAAACAGGTTGCTCGGCTTGATGTCCTACCCATTCACTCCTCACTACTCAACTACGCCGTGGAACATTCCGTTCTCGTTAAGAGCGTTGAGTCCGAGCAAGCATGCCGCCGCAATCTCCGCCAGCGTTGCATCTGTCATTATCAGTTCATTCTTTGAGACAAGAGCAAGAGAGCCAATAGGGAAGTACTCCATTACCAGCTACGCAATCACAGATGCACAACAAATCGCACCCACAACTCATTGTTATACAGAACGTTGTCGTAGTATTTGAGTGTGTACGGAGAAGCGACCGTCTTTTGCAGATTCAGCCTCAATCCCGCACTGTTCGCCATCTTCTTGATTACGACTTGTCTGTTGTTTTTCTTATCAAAGCCCATGTAGGTTTTCCCGTACTACTTCTCAGTCATGCTGTTCAAACCAAACCCTTCGCCAAGCAGTTCCATGCACTCATAGTTGTCGATACTATTGTTTTCCATCACCGAAAAATGCAAAAGCAGAGAAATAATGAAGAACGGAGTGAATAACCTGTTCTCCATCCGTCCGCCAAAAGTTCAAAATAACCGTTATCTCAGTTGGCACGATCAGTTCTTTTGTCATTCTCTTCTAGGAACCATGAGTTCACTGTTGTTCGTCATTCAACCATCCTCCAACGCATTCAACCGCATCAATTCACCCATCACGTAATTCACTTCAGTCAACATCACAACATGCAAGGAATCACTTCACAATACCAACCAAGCAACTGCTTCACCACAAATCCCTATCCACTTCCATCCATTATAACCATCCTTCCCATCTGCTCACTCCATTCCTCTCCTTCCCACCACCCCCTTTCCCTACGTTTCCCCATTCATCATCATCGTTCCACTCTCTTCTTTCCCAGTATCCCATTCCCCAATCCTGTATGTCTTCAGTTGAAGTACATTCTCGCTCCTGCGGCCTCATTCCCAAGATTGACTCCCACAGCATTATTCAATTGCTCCTTCAGTATTTGAAGGAAACAGGACTAAACGAGTCTTATCAGACGCTCGCAAAGGAAACCAGGTTGTCTCTGCCGAAAACCGTCATCACTAGAGTATCAACCAATATTGTATCGAACAAGGAGCTGCTGATTTCTTCTATTCTCAATGGAAAGTGGGACTATGTCCTGGAGCAAGTATCAGCCGAAAGCCTGTGTGTTGCGTAGATTTCTATGCTCACTCTTCCGAAAGAGGTCTTGATGGACCTGTATGAGCAAATCTTCTACGAACTCCTGGAAATCAGGGAGATGTTCACGGCCAACGAGATGTTCACCAAATGTGAGCCCATTCTGTTGATGAAAACAGAGAAGCAGGAGAGGCACTCTCTTTTCTCTCCAATCACATCTAGATACCTTCAGATGGAGTACTGGCTGCGAAAGACCTACTTTGACCCGGTGGAGGCGTACGCTGCGAACGAGACCAAGGAATCGCGAAGACAGCGCATTGCGAGCGAGATCAGTTCCTACGTGCCCTCCCTCCTCGTGGTTTCACGCACAGCTTTCTGTCGTTCCGTCGTCGCGTCTCCTCACTCTCCTTCAGGAGGCCCTTGCCTACGAGAAGGATCATGCATCCGCTCTTCCTCGTCCTCATTTCTAGGGCATTCTGGTTGAGGGCGATCGCGTCGATCTCTTCCGCAACTGCGCGGAGACCGTTGTGTTCAACGAGGAGGTGCCCACCGTGAAGGTCTCATTCTTCCGCTCCACTGACCTCTAGTCCTGCGTGATTCACTTCCCCGAAGGCACATACCCCGAAATCGTTGCGGTATCCCCCAACGGTCACTACGTCGTGAGCGGCAGCCTGGACGGTCTGATCGAGGTGTGGGACGTGGAGAAGGGCACGATCAAGACAGACCTGGGCTACCAGAAGGAGGGCAAGTTCATGGCGCACTCGAAGAGTGTGTTGAGTCTGGCCTTCAGCGACGATAGTGAGTACCTCGCTTCGGGCGACATCGAGGGCACGATCAAGGTGTGGCGGATCAGCACAGGCGGACTGCTGCGGCGATTTGTGAACGCGCACGAGAACGGCGTGACGTCGCTGTGCTTCAGCAGCAACAAACAGCAGATCTGCTCGGCGAGCTACGACGGCAGTGTGAGGTGCTTGTGGTGGTATGGATTGAGGGTAGGATCCACGGGCTGAAGAGCGGCAAGACGCTGAAGGTGATGCGCGGTCACACGAGGTGGGTATGAGCGAGTGCGTCGAGCGTAGCTATGTGAACTACGCCACCTTCACGCTGGACGGGTTGCACGTGGTGAGCGCCTCCAGCGACGGGACGGTGAAGTATTGGGACACTGCAACGAGCGCGTGCCTGGCGACGCTGAAGCCGGCGAAGATGGCGGAGAGCTACGCGGACATCTCCGTAGCGCAGCGGCCCACGAGTCAGGAGTAGTTACTGTTCGCCGTTCCCTTCGTGCAGAACCCCGAGTACCTGTTCGTGCTGTCGCGCACGGCGGTGGCGTACGTCATCTCGCTCGCAGGCCGACTGGTGTACACGGTGAAGACGGACGACGACCGCAGCGTGTTCGTGGGCGGGTGCATGTCGAGCCACGTGGGTGGAGGGAGTGGCGTTGAGGGTAGGGGAAGTACCTGTACTGCGTGAGCGACGACGGGTACCGGTACTGCTACACGGCAGAGGACGGCGAGCTGGTGGAGAAGAGGAAGATCGCGGACCACGAGGTGCTGGGGATGGTGCACTACCCCAACGCCAACAGCATGCTGGTGTTCTCGCAGAAGGGGGAGATTACGATGTGGACGGTGTGGTTTGTTTGTTTGATGTTCAATTCTTTCAGGATGATCAGAGTGTTCAAGGCGTTCAAGATGCTCAACGCCTTCATAACATAAGAGACGTTCAGTATATTCAAGAAACAAATCACTTCCAAGACAGGAAAGGATGACGCAGCGCGTCCTGCGGCGTGAGGCGCTTGTCCGGGTCGAGCATGAAGCACTTCTCCAGGAAGTCGGCGAACTGGCGCACGGTGTCCTTGTTCTCCGAGGGACTGGCAGCCTTCAGCAGGACGGCCTCGAGACTCTCCTTGGGCTCGGTGTAGGTGATCAGTTTGACGATGGGCTCCTTCGTCACGGGGTCCTACGCCTCACGCCTCGCACTCGCTCGCACCAGCGCCTCGAAGCGGAACTTGAAGTCCTCCGTGAACATGGGCTCGCGGTTCATGTTCTGGTACGACTTGATGTGTCGCTTCACCATCTTGTGCGGCATGTGGCCCTTCACGTTCTGGATCACGCGCAACATGTCGTTGTTGCTCACGCCGGGAAAGGTCACTGCGCCGGTGAACAGCTCGCACAGCGTGCAGCCCGCCGACCACACGTCGATTCGGCAGTCTGACCTTCACCGCACCCTCGCACACCTACCGTACTTCAGACCGAGGATGATCTCTGGTGCACGGTAGAATCGAGAGACGAGATACGGCGTGGGGAGGTTCAACGGGTCGTTTTCGTGGAACGAGTTGCCGAAGTCGGTGAGCTAGGCATGATAGAGAAGAAGAAAGGCTACTTGGATGAGGCTGCTGTTCTGGTCCTTTAGCATGATGTTGTCCGGCTTAATGTCGGCATGCACGATGCCGAGCTTCTTGATGTGGTGGAGGGCCAGGAAGAGCTGCTGACCGAACGACTGGATGGCCATGAGGCTGAGACCGGTCCCCGCGCCGTACTTGTGAAGCGTGTCGCGGAGATTCAGCGCCATGAACGGAAACACGATGCAGAGATGGCCGCGGTAAATGAAACTCTTGTAAACAGGAATGCAGTGTTTTGTGTTTTGCGGATCGTTCTTCTTGATCTCCTCCAGCAGCGCCAGCTCATTCTTCGCGTCATTCGTCATTTTCTCGTTGCTGCGCAGTACCTTGATGGCGACCGTCTCGTTGGACTCCGTATCAACGCAGCACAGCACCGTCGAGAAGACACCCTTTCCCGTTTCCCGAACCACTCTATATTTGTATGCAAAGATCTCTCCGATGAAGGACACGTAGTATCCCTCCTTGTCGTCCCAATTGTCCTTCAGGGCCGTGTTTTCCACGTCCTCTGTCTTCTTCAGCATGTCCTTCTTCTTCTGAACGTCCTGCTCTCGCTTTTCCTTCTCCACAGCGAGTTGCTTATCAAACTCGTCATCGCTGGCAAACATATCGAGCATATCCTCGTCTTCCGATTTGCTTTCCTCCCCTTCGTCCTAAACGATCACATATCGAGAGAATACCGACATTGAACATGAGTTCAGAAACGAGGACTTCTATGAATGAATGCCTCTGTCAACGACAACCCTTCTTTTCTGGTTGTTTGGAATCGTCTTCATCACCTGTCGCAACCCGTTTCCCGTTCTCCGGCACTTCCGTTGGATTGCTCTCTTCCGCCTCTCGTTTGCCCATCTCAACCAAGCAAAGTCCTCACAGAAATGAAGAATATTGAGGAGACTCAAACTCCAGGCATCCAACGGACCCACTGCGTTGTGGAAACAAAAGCAACGAAATAAAGAGAATAAAGTACACTAAAACTCCTTGGCATTGGAATCGACCGTCAAGCCGTTTACTACACCTCCCACCCTCTCCAACACATAGTGGTCCTTCTGAAAAACGAGAATGTACTCGTCCGTCGACGCATCCTTGTAGCTACCCGAGAAGGACTTGGTTCCGCTCTCATCCTACGCGTAATACATTCAAATAGTGCAAACGAATGAGTCATAGAACTGCAACTCCACACTGTTCGTTTTCGTCTCGACAGTCATCACCGCGTCCTTTCTGTAATCAAGGGACTGTGGCAGGAAGGAATCTACGGCTCAACGCGGCAATGCAGAATTACAGCGCAGCAGCAGTCTCCGCTTCTCCTCCGCGGTGATACTGTCCCCCAAAACAATAGGATAGTCCTTTTTGGCTTGCATGGTCGGAACAAGGAAAAAAGAATGCACGAAGAGGGACTCGAACCCTCGAGTGCGAACACATTACGGCCTTAACGTAACCCCTTGGACCACTCGGGCATCCGTGCTTTGTTCGTTTCTTCCAGGAAGCCCATTTCACGCTGCCGACGGCGCGAAGAATAGAGCCAAATGGAGTTTGGGATTCAATTGCAACGGGGAAAGTCGCTGAACCCGAAAAAGACAAGGCGATCTGGTCGATCGAGGACTGCACGGCCTACGTGGAGAAGAATGCGAAGCTTCCTGCGTCAAAGCGCGGTCCTTCCCTCCATTCCTTGTTGCAGGGCTCTCACCTTCGTGTAAGCGAGGTGAAAGAGGTGGGGATGCGATGCTCGTGTCATTCTGTAGGAACCCTCCGAGGAGTACAAGCAGCGCATCGAGTACCTGAAGAAGCGCCAGTCGCAACGCGACTACGAGTCTCTTGTGAAGGGACTGAAGAAGGAGGACAAGTCGCTCCACATCCGTGAGGCGCTGAGCAACCCCATGGACAGCGCAAAGAACGCGCTGAGCGCTGTGATGGCCGCGTTCACCATGGGCTTCGGCGTGTACTATCTCCTGAAGCGATCGCTGAAGCCCCAAGTCAGCATCCCCATTGGTATTATTGTGTTTGCGCTCATGCTGGTGCTGGAGGTTGTTCTCATGATGTCCCGCTTCTATCTCAGCGAGCATCAAGATCCCACTACTCTATACTATAAGGACAAGTACCCTGTTTCTTAACAAACACAGAACAATTAGTTTACAGTAATCATCTTCTTCTCCACCTTCTTCTCCACCTTGGGAATCACCACCTTCAGCACACCGTTTTCGTACACCGCGTTGATCTTCGTAGCATCAGCGTTCGAGGGAATGCTCATCTCACGACGGAAGCTACCAAAGTGTCTCTCGACGAAGTGGTACTTGCCGTCCTTCTTGCTCTCCTTCTCCTGCTTACGCTCACCCTCGATCACCAGCACGTTGTTCTCGGACGTCACCTTGATGCCGTCCTTGTCCATCCCGGGAATATCCACACTCAGCTGATAATCCTTGTCGGACTCGCGCATATCCATTCTACCAAATCCGGAGAAGGGAGTGATCTTGTTGTTCTTGGAAACCGCAACGAGACTGTCATGGTTCTTGGCAGAAGCCTTCTTCGCGTGCTTCTTCGGGGCAACCTCGTCCTCAATGACCCATCTGTCAGGATTCATGAACTTGCTGCTGAAGGCGCCATTCATAAAGTCATCAAAACCGTCAAAGAACGGATCACGGAAAATAAAGCTCATAACCAAATCAATCACAAATGAAATAAATAATGAGAAAGGACTGCCGCTGAAGAACAAGGAACCTTCTAGATTGTTCCACAGCCTTCTAGAACAAGCGACATTTTCGCTATGTTTGTATCGGCTCATGGGAATGCAGCTGGGATAGGTCTTTGATGGTTATAGAGTATCAGACAACCATGGGAGCAACTCCTTCCACATATCTCCGCAGTGCGATCTTGCAGGAAGATACGACTATTGAGCGATGAATGAGCGAGAAGTACAGCATTGCACCGTATCATGGATTAGAGTGATGAAACACATTGGACATGAAGATTGCAGAGAAAGCGAGGAAGGGGAGAACGAATGAAAGCAAATCCAGTTATCTTTGCATTGTACAGAAACCGAGGGGATTTTGGAGGGCAAGCGAGTGCTCCTTCATCCCAGCAGAAAAAAGATCAAGCAACGATGTCAGACTATCCCCAGGTGTTTATCGAATATGCCGACTATTTGCAACTGGCTACAGAGCTTAGTGGCAGCGATCCACTGAATCTAGTCGCCTCTTACTATTGCCGTTACTACTGGGCGAAGAAGGCTGGCGAAATACTGAAGCAGCCCGGGAACATGACGAATCAAGTATAGCGAAATAACCTGAAGTGATGTGTAGACGTATTCCTATTTGTCAAATCAGGTGAATATTCTGAACGAAATCAAGCAGACTGTGACTGGAATTGGCGACAGCAAGGGAAGGGAGCTGTTTTTGAAAGTCAATTGCGAAAGACCTGAAGGAGATTGAAGAGATTGATGGACAGCAGCAATATGAAGTAGGATTCGCATTGTTGGTTGAGGAGTAGATGGAATGCCAGCGTTTGATGAAGAGAATCAAATATCTTGAGGCGGCGTGCTATGCGTGCCCAGATTACCAAAAGCAGTTGGATGGATTGAAAAAGAAGACCAAGAAGCGACTCATTGATGTGAAGAGAGCCCTTCAAGCGGGAGCGCCTGTTCCTCCCATGCAGTCTCTCAACTCCACTTCGGTGTATCGTCAGAGCACATTCCCCTCCCAGAATCCTATGCAGTCTTCGCAGTTCCCTGCCCCCAATCCGTCTTTCCCTCAGCAGGATGCGGCTCCTTCTTTCCCCTCTTCTAATCCTTCTTTCCCTCCTTCCTTCCCTCAGCAGAATGCGGCTCCTTCTTTCCCTCAGCAGAACGCGGCTCCTTTCCCTCCTTCCTTCCCCTCTTCTAATCCTTCCTTCCCTCCTTCCTTCCCTCAGCAGAATGCGGCTCCTTCCTTCCCTCAGCACGACGCATCCCCTTCCTTCCCCTCTTCCAACCCCTCCTTCCCCTCGGCAGGCTACGGCATGAACCCTCCCTCCTTCCCCGCCCCTTCCCACCAAGACATCCCCGCCCCCTCTCTTCCCTCCATCGACCCTCCCTCCATCCCCAACATGTCCGTGCCGCAGATCCCGCCCTCCTACCCCCTTCCCCCCAACCCCAACTCCCCCGCCGAGGGCTACAACGTGCCGGATGTGCAGCAGCCCTCTTTCAACGGCTACGGACTGCCCTCCATGCCGGACATGACCGCGCCGTCGCTGCCCACTGACGCGAACAAGCCGCTGTACGACTTCACCACCAGCACCATCCCGATGCAGCCCAAGATGGACCAGGGTTTGTACCCCACGCCGAGCCGAGGCGACTACAACGCCCCTGCCGACCCCAGAATGGACCCCAGAATGGATTCCAGAATGGACCAGAAGATGGACTCCAGAATGGACCAGAAAATGGATTCCAGAATGGACCAGACCGCGTACCCCGTGCAGCCGAGAGAGGAGCCGTGCAACCCTTCACCGTCGATCATGTTTTCGGCGAGCGTGGATATGGACGTGAAGTCGGATGTGAGGGCGTGTGTGTGGGGTGAGGCGTAGTGGGAGGGCAACACCGAGGGACTGCTCAACGCGTACAACAAAGCTGCTACGGAGACGGCTTCGTCGAACAAGGAGCTGGCGAAGGCGATCTACCAGGCGATGATTAATGCGTGTAGTAGTGAGTGGCGGAGGGAATTGTGTTATGGTTAGCCGATCCTCGTTATCAGGGTTACGCGCGTGGATTTGAAGATGCCATTAAGAGATTGAATTAGTTGTCTGTTTTCTTCACGACATTTGGACGAACAAACACGCAACTCTTCAAGTGATAGTGGTAGAGGGATGTCCGGTGTCTCCAAATCAAATTATGGGGGTAGAGGGATTTCCGGTTCGGTCGGTGGTGGAGGGATATCCCCGGAAGGCTGCTCTTGAATGGAAGGAGGCTGAGGCGGGAAGAAGGTCTGAAGAGCGCCAACATCTAGGAATGACTGAACCAGAACAGAAGCACTTCTAACAGTGGCATTCTCTTTGTACTTAAAAGCGAAGGGAAAGTACACTGTTACTAGATCAGGCATATCTATCGCATTACGACATCTTATGAAAGCAACCCTCAAGGATGATATGATGCGGGTATTTGAATGTAGAGCTCATGTAGTTGTTGATCCCAGTGTCAACAGTGGTCAATGTATTGAGAATGGGTAAATCTGCTCATGAGTGCCTATCGCTTCTCTTACTCTTCATAATGAGCGTGTCTTCCTCTCTATCAGCAAAGTGGCATGCAGTGTGGCCCAATTGAATGGTAATCAGTTTCGGTAAATCTACACCATCACCCTCGATCCTAATCAGCACTCTCGAACACAACACGAGAACACTTCCAGAAGGCACATCTGCCAAGCAACACCGATGTCAGCTGGGGCAAATCTACTCATCAGCATCACGGCGAACAAACACTCCTCAGCTCCAACGACGAGTTAAAAAAGCTGCAGCTGCAGTGCAGCACATTCAGATCTCCCATCTCAATCCTCTCTAAGGCAGGGTCGTTCTCAATCTCGCAGACGGAGTAGTCGGAGAAGGAGTACTCTCCAATCCGCAGTTCCCGAACCCGGGCGCAGTCCTTCAGGAAGAACGCCCGTCTGGGGTTTTCGCTGTAGGTGTTCTTCTTCTCCGTGAAGCAGTTCTTCCCGATCGTCACTCGCTCCAGCTTGTTCAGCCCGATGAACTTCGTCTTCTCCACGTGCATGAAGCACTCGTGACCAATATCAACGCTCCTCATCCCACTCATTCCACTCACGTCAAACAGCGTGATCGTCTCGTCATTGCAACTGTACGGCGCGATGGTCAGCTCCGTCACGTACGTCTTCAGACCCTCCCACTCCTGCGCGTTGTGCACCACCACCACGTAGCTGTCGATCAGCACGCTCCGCAGGGAGTGGTCGTTGACTCCTCGCGTGTACCAGCCCTGGTGCAGGATCTTCACCTTCTCCAACGTTCCGTTCCGCCACTCTCCTCTTCGTTCGCAAAAGCCGCTTTCCAATTCCATTTCATAGCCCTCTCCGTTTCTCAACACCGCTCTCTTCTCTTCATCAAACACGTAGCCGCCTCTGTACACGGGATGACGATTCAACAAGCTCACATTCGACTTTCCGTCTTCTATCTCATACTCGATCATCACGTCTTCACTCTCACACTCCTGAGTGATTTGGAACAACTCATCCTTCTTCCACACTCCACATCGCAGCACTCTTCCACTTGTCTCATCAAATTCCATTCCTCTTCCTTCTCTCTTCATAAAGTCCACACTGTCAAAGCCACCTCTGTAAACCACCTTGTTCGATTCTCCCACTTCAATCACCAGTTCCATCGAACTCTCTCCGTTAACTATATAGCGATGCTCCTTCCCACTCAGCCCCTCAAACAAGACAATCTGCGTAGCTATGCCATTCTGATACATGGTACACCCTCCAATCCTGACTCCATCTTTCTCTCTCCAGCTCAGTCGAATGATTCCCTTGTAAAACAGCTGGCATTGTCCCTCCTTCACTTCTCTCAGCAAGTACTCGTCAGAATGCTCTCCCTGATAGGTTGTGATCTCCACCTCCTTCCCGTTCACCGTTTTCCGTTCATGTCCATCAGTAATATACCCATCAAGCAGGACCGCTGTTATGACTTCTTCCGTGAGCATATCTATGTGTGATTGTCAACAACAGCACGACACCGTTCAGCCGGAATTGTTTGCACAGTCCGCGACCCTTGAGTAAACAAAGATTACAGTTAACAAACATTACATTAGTACAGGATTAGGCAGTCTTCACCTTGGCGCTGATGGAGATCCAGCGGAGGAAGGGAAGGCCGATCACCACCACACAGGCAGCACCGATGATCAAATATCTATCTACACCTCACTTTTGTTACTCACACCCCACCACGAAGGAGCTCGCCAGACGGTTGTAGTGAGCCTCCTGCAGAATGGGCAGGGTGCCGACGGAGGTGGACATGCCGCGGGCCTGAGCCACTTCCACGTCGTCCTTGTAGTAGGTGTACTCGTACATGGCGCGCACGGTCTCGAGGTAACCGGCCTGGCGGGGGTGGCCGTCACGTTCTTCTCCACCTTCTCACCACTACACATCACCGTGCCCCGTCTCCCATACGCAGGAAGCTCGCTGATCACGATGGGGTACTCCACGTCGAGGTCGAATCCCTCCTGGGGCCACTGGTCATTGATCGTCACGTTGTACACATCCCTAGAGGTGAAACAACCACGCCATCGCGTACTCCTCACCGATGTTGTCCACACGGTAATAGATGGTGAAGTCGTGGTTGCAGCCAATGTAATTGGAAGGAGTATCGATTCCCTACCGGATTAGAGACTTTAGTCAAGCAAAGGGCATACCTTCTCAACGATCAGATGAGGAGCGCACTGAACGAACGCCACCAGGAGCAAAGCAAATAAACACTTGAACTAGGCGATCAGAGAACCGACCACGCGTCGTACCATATGTGCGGATGAAAGAAAAGCTTACGGTGAATCACTCAATACGAAGAGGCATTTCCAACTGTGCAGTGGTCATCCGCCTTCCTGTTCAAGAATCACTGCAAACCCATAATGAATGTTCTGCAAATGCCAAAGGAGGGCGGGAGGGCAAAACTAGCGGGCATACTTACCTGGCGGGGATTTGGCTGCGATCAAGAAGGCGGCTGGTCTGGGACTGAGCAGGCCCTAGCACTCTGGTGCTGTGAGGTTCCAATGGTCTTTCGGGATCAATACCGCACAATTTTTGGGTTGGGGAGTTTGCGCTTGCGCATCTCCTGTCTTGAATCGAATGGCAGTTGGAATAGGATTGCAGGTTGCAATAGAACACTCTCCTCTGAGAAAGGAGAGTACAGATTTGAATTGGACACAAAATGATAGACTCCTTCTTTGAACAGTCCGTATTGGAGCTCGATGCAGGAGCGAAGGATTTCCAAAGAGCGGTGGACAACCAACTGTCCATCTTTGAGAAAGAGAAGGATCTGCACGAGAAGACCGTTCAGGAGCTGAACCGTGAGCCAAAGCATGGAGTCGTGAAAAGTAGAGAAAATCACGGTGCTGAAGGGACGATTAGACGATCTCAACGCCAAGCAGCACTCGAAAGAAAACGACTTGCAAATGAGCATGGAGGAGATTGACAAAATCCAAAGCGAAATAGATTCGATAAAGGTAAGCTCTCTTTCCCGAATCTGAGTCGTAGTTGCAGGAGCAGGAATTGACACAGCAAAAGGAGAAGATCCAACTCGAGTTTGAGGAAAAGAGGCGAAGACTCTCCGAACAGGCAGACGGTGGGTGCTGGTGTTTCCTTTGACCCGCAGTGATGGGAAAAGCAAAGGAGGAAGATGAGGAGAGCAAGGAGCTGACAAACGGGTTGCTGTTCTACTCGCAGCGCTTGCAGATGTGGTTTCATAAGGGTTGCATCCGACAGGGGTAGTGATGCGCAGACAACGAGGGCATTCGCATTACGTTCCGCTGTATTGACAAGAACCATCCCAAGAGGCGATTCTACGTGGTGCTGAATGTGAACGACGAACAGAAATGGGAGCGTGCGTGTCTGTCAATCCTCTGAACTGTAGTGCTGAGGACAAAGCCCGAGCTCAGCGACACCACGCAGCTCGTTTCTTCTCTCAACGCAACCAACGACATCAACGGGTTCCTCCGCTGCGTCAGGAAGGAGTTCAAGGCGCAGTTCTGCGGCGATTTGTCTCCTGTTTGCAACAAACACGCTTCCAACTAGAACATGGACATGTACGTTCCGACTACCGCGGCAAAGACACCGAACACCGTGAGGATGATGTCCACCACCGCCCAACACCTCTGCTCCTTGCGGAAGAGCTTGAAGTGAATCATTGTAGGGAAGATAAAGTTCACGAAGGAAGTCGCCGACGCTCCCGTGATCGACACCACGTTGCCGAATCGCGGCCAGAAGTACGCCAGCACCGTCATGATCAGCAGCGGCAGCACACGTGCCGCCACTCCCGGGAAGTCGGTAATAAACACGCCCGTGCGGTGATCCGTCGCCTGCTTCAGCTCCTGCGCCTTCTCCTCCATCGCCACTGCAACCGTCTCTCCCGCCTGCTCCTGAGTATTCTCCTGAGCAGTCTGAGGATTCTGAGGCGCCTGCTCGGCCTCAGGGGTGTGGACGACCTCATTCTCCAGCAGGGCGTCGTCTCCGTTGCCGCAGCCAACTACAGGTGACGCTCAAGCGAAATATAAACTGGTGAACCAGGCGTCGATGGTGAGCGAGGAGGGGTAGACGATGATGGGCGTGATGAGAATGAGCATCACACACAGCACCGCGGAGGACGTGTAGTAGAAGGGCGACTGGTGCGGGATGTTGCGCATGATGAACACGTCGATTCCGCCCTCCACCTTGTTGAAGGTGAGCAGACCCAGCAGACCCATCGCCACGTAAAGGGACAGAGCGAAGATGATGCTGATGCTCACGATGGGCGAGATGCGCTCGGGGTGCATCATCGACACGTACGAGGAAGGAACGAGGCAGTTCACAGCCAGACCGAAGGACAGCAAGCCGAAGCACTTGCCGACATCAATCGTGTTGTCCACCTTCCAGAAGGCGTTATCCCAGCTGAATCCCCAGTTCATCGCTCCGTAACTAGGTGTCAGCACTACCCACGAGCATCACATGATGATCACGATGCAGCAGAGGACCATGACGATGACGGATCCGAGAGAAGCGAAGGAGATGGACCTGCCAGTGAGGCGAACAGCAGAGGCCTACCGAAGGCTGCGCAGCAAGCACAGAGGGATTTCGATAAAGAGATAAAGGATGGTCCAGAAGCGGAAGTCCGACAGGAGATGCGCGTTGGGACCCCACGGCATGTCCGCCATCGAAAATCCGAAGGAGATCTGGTAGGACAAACCAGCACCGTATAAAGCGATAATGTAGGCAATATCCAGGAAGCGAGCGCCAACTAAGCCAAAATTCTAAGAGTGAATCGGATTCCCCACAACCACATCCCGCATCAGCTTGAGATAAGGATCCGTTCCCTCCTTCATCTTCACATCCATGCTCTTCGTGGCCTCAATCAGGCAGTTACTGCAGTATTTTGTCCAAAAGTACTGCAACACGATCATGGTCATGGTCAGGCCCACTCCCACCTAGGACGTGACGAGGACTGAATACCCGATACATGGCGGAAGGAATAGGGCAGGGCGAATAATACGACTCCGAGGTTCGTCGTAGCCATGTTCAAACAGGTCTGCGGTTAATGGATTCGAGAGGGCAAACCTGAAAGTCGGTTGTCAACATTGGTTTGCTCACAAAAGAATTAGTGAAAACACTTCATGCCGGCGTGACACACGCAGTTGACCCGTCATGACGAAACTCCCCATCCAAATCAACACACCACTGAACGCGTGATAAGCCGACACGACTTTTTTGTTTTGAAACAAACAGCCGGAAAATACCATAGTTGCAGTAAAACAGCGCTTACAGAGGAATGTTGCCGTGCTTCTTCCAGGGGTTGGTCTTGCACTTGGTCTGGAGGATCTCCAGATCTTCGCAGAGTCTGCGACGGGTCTCCGTGGGCTCGATGATGTCATCGATGAAGCCTCTCTGGGCGGCCATCAGCGGGTTCGCGAAGTTGTACGAGTACTCGGCCTTGTTCTTCTCCAGGTCCTTGCCGCGGAAGATGATCTTCACAGCGCCCTCAGCGCCCATCACAGCGATCTCGCCGTTCGGCCAGCTGTAGTTGCTGTCGCCGCGCAGGTGCTTCGACGACATCACGCAGTACGCGCCGCCGTAGCTCTTGCGGGTGATCACCGTCACCTTCGGCACCGTCGCCTCCGCGTACGCGTAGATCAGCTTCGCACCCTCGCGAATGATGCCGCGGTGCTCCTGGTTCACGCCGGGCAGGAAGCCGGGCACGTCCACGAACGTCATGATCGGGATGTTGAAGGCATCGCAGAAGCGCACGAAGCGAGCGCCCTTCACCGACGCGTTGATGTCCAGGCAGCCCGCCAGCTCCAAAGGCTGGTTCGCCACAACGCCCACGGTGCGGCCCTCCATGCGGCCGAAGCCGATCACGATGTTCTTCGCGAAGTCCGGGGCGATCTCGAAGAACTCGTGGTCGTCCACCACCATCTTCAGCAGCTTCTTCATGTCGTACGGCACGTTCGCGTCCGCAGGCACGATGTTGTTCAGCGCGGGGTCCGCACGCTCGCGCGGGTCGCTGCACACGCGGGTCGGCACGCCGTCCTTGTTGTTCAGCGGCAGGTAGTCGTAGAACTCACGCATCGCACGCAGCATCTCCACGTCGTTGTCGTACGCGCCGTGCGCCACACCGCTCTTCTTCGTGTGGATCGTCGCGCCGCCCAGCTCCTCCTGCGTCACCTCCTCCGCCGTCACCGTCTTCACCACATCGGGACCCGTGATGAACATGTACGACGTGTCGCGCACCATGAAGATGAAATCCGTGATGGCGGGCGAGTACACAGCGCCTCCGGCGCACGGACCCATGATCAGCGAGATCTGGGGAATCACACCCGAGCTCAGCGTGTTGCGCTTGAAAATCTCGGAGTATCCGGCCAGAGAGTCGCAACCCTCCTGAATACGAGCGCCGCCAGAGTCGTTCAGACCGATCACGGGCGCACCCACGTCCATGGCCTTGTCCATCACCTTGCAGATCTTCTCGGCGTTCGTGCCCGACAGAGAGCCACCCAGCACGGTGAAGTCCTGGGCGAACAGGAACACCAGACGACCGTTGATCGTAGCGTGACCCGTCACCACACCATCGCCGGGGTAGTTCTGCTTCTCCATGCCGAATGCACACAGCGGTGAGCCTTCAGCTGGTCGTACTCGCGGAAGGAACCCTTATCCACCAGCAGCTCGATTCTCTCGCGAGCAGTGAGCTTGCCTCTCTTGTGCTGAGAGGCGATACGCTTCTCGCCTCCGCCAACGAGGGCCTGGTGACGAGCTTCGGCGAGTCTCTCGGAGAAGGGCTTGGTCAAATCGACGGCTCCAGCAAAGCTGCGCTACTTCCTCACGCCACTCTCCCTTTCTCTTACAGTCATAGCCACAGCGCGCTTGGAGAGCATAGAAGGAACGGATGCCAGCATTTGGTGTATTCTATTCTACAAAACCAATACACAAGGGAAACGTGGAAGATGGATATCCGACGCACGCCCTTTCTCTGCCCTTTGACAGTGCATGTCGATTCAATCGAGTGGTCTTATTCTCCTTTGATTTGCTGGGAAGACGTGCAATACGGGAGCATTATGAGGCAAAGGGGTTGAGGAGGAGGGGAGCGAGGTGGAGGTGGAATGGGGGTGTTAGCTTCTTTTTGTTTTTCCTATTGATTTGTATGCATCTCTGTAATGCATTGCAGGTGACAAATCGTAATTGTGGAGTAATCCATCCATTCTCTCTTCTTTCTCGCTTTTCGTTCACACAATGAATATAACTCACGATGCACACTCCATTACACACACTTTCATTTGCTTTGGTTTCCCATCCACTCCAACACAACCCCACTCTTTTGATTCTTCATCACGCAAACACAAGACACTTCATGACCCCCTCCACAACTAATAGTATCACAGCAAACAGACCCGCGTCACCCCCTCCAAATTCCGCCGTGCAGAGCCCATTCCACAAACTCGAAGGGTCAGAAAAGTCTTATCGCGATACTTGGATAGTCTCGAAAATGGTAAGTCTTGATGACGTCGTTGCGGCGGGCTAACGGGGACGTAGGTCAACTTCACCATCGATCAGATCCGTCATATGATGAATATGACTCACAACATCCGTAACCTTTCTGTGGTCGCCCACGTCGATCACGGCAAGTCCACCCTTACCGATGCTCTGGTGTCTAAGGCTGGTATCATCTCCAAGAAGGCTGCCGGTGACGCCCGTTTCACGGATACCCGTGCTGATGAGCAGGAGCGTTGCACCACCATCAAGTCGACCGGTATCTCCCTGTACTTCGAGTACGACCCTGAGACGATCGATAAGCAGGCGGCTGCTCCTCTGACCGCCCACGGAGGAGGGCGAGCCCACTGAGGAGGATATTGAGATCAAGCAGAACTCTACCTGATCAACCTGATCGATTCTCCGGGACACGTCGACTTCTCGTCTGGAGTCATGGCTGCCCTTCATGTGACTGATGGTGCTCTGGTCATCGTGGACTCTGTCAGTGGAGTGTGCGTGCAGACCGAGACCGTGCTGCGCCAGGCCCTGGCCGAGCGTATCCGCCCGTGCTGATGTGCAACAAGCTGGACCGTGTGATTGCCAGCTGCAGCTGGACCCGGAGGCGTACCACAAGCTGATGAAGTCCGTGGAGTCATGAACGTCATCATCGCCACTACCCCGATGAGGCGGTAGGGCGACATACAGGTGTATCCCAACCAGGGCACCGTGGCGTTCGGCTCGGGTCTGCAGTGGGGCTTCACGCCCGCAAGTTCTAAACCATCTGTACGCGAAGTTCGAGTATTGACGAGACGAAGATGATGGGCGTCTGTGGGGCGACTACTTCTTCGATGCCGAGAACAAGAAGTGGGCAGACGGACAAGAAGGACGAGCGCAAGGCGCAGGGCAAGAAGCCGCTGAAGCGCGCGTTCGTGCAGTTCGTGCTGGACCCCGTGTACGGTCTGTACCGCGCGCTGAACGAGGGCCGCACGGAGAAATACGCATGAAAGATGCTGGACACGCTGGGCGTGACGACCTCCGAGGAGAAGGACCCCCTTGCGCGACAGGCGCTGAGGCTGAAGCGCACGTGATGTCAAGTGGCTGCCCGCCGCCGACGCGCTGCTGGAGATGATCGTGCTGCACCTGCCGTCCCCCGTGGACGCGCAGAAGTACCGCGCTCCTCTGCTGTACGACGGACCTGAGGACGACGAGGCCTGCACCGCCATGAAGAGTGCGACCCCAACGGCTGCCTGATGATGTACGTGTCGAAGATGGTGCCCACCGCTGACCAGTCGCGTTCTACGCCTTCGGCCGTGTGTTCTCCGGCATCATCCGCTCGGGCCAGGGGTGCGCATTCTGGGACCCAAGTACAGCGCCACGAACAAGAGCGATCTGCTGATCAA
>JANPWL010000013.1:0-86826 GCA_027406405.1 Blastocystis sp. subtype 1
ATCGCTCGTGGTTGTTTATTGGGACTGAACTATTCATGAGAGAGGCATCATGCATGGAGTAAGCATTCTGAAGTAAGAATAAGTGAATAGGACATGAGACCAGTGAATCTGTTCCTGACTGAAGATGGTGTGTTGAAGATGGGGTTGGCCATGGACTAACAACCCAAGCAGAGTGTTATTCCATGAAAAAGAAGAACTGTGATGGACTTCTGCAGTTTTGCTCCTGAGGTGTTTAGAGGAGAGTATGAGATGAAGAGTGATGTGTGGTCGTTTGGGACTACATTGGAATGAAATGATGGGAATAACTCCACATTGCCAAGTATGAGAAAGACGATTTACCCACAATGAATGGTGATTGAGGTTACCATTTAAGGTAATACCATCAAATCAGAATTGGTTGACTTCCTGGAGAAGTGCTTTCGGAATGCTAATGAAAGGAGGAGTGTGAATGAGTTGCTGGATGTGAGTGTGATGGGATGAGAATGATGAGTAGCATCCATTTGCGGAGAAATGTGAAGGAGGGAATGAAGTGTTGATTCCATTGGAGAAGATCCTGAAGTATCAAGAGTATTGTGAATTGGATGTTGAAGAAGGATGTTAAGGATGTGTATCTGGTGTTGCATAAGAATGGATTGTGTTGGTGTCATGAAGGGCTGATTGAGTAGTTTCTTCCATTGTAGTGGAATTGCATTTGAATGCAGTGATCGAAGTGGATACTGCATCCTACACACTGCTAAGAGTGAATGGAGAGGAGGTGAAGGGAATTGAGCATGCTAAAGTGTTGGATTTGAGTGATGATGGGGAGAGATGGGAAGGCGACGTTTTGGGTAATCAACCCTATGGTTGGGGCGTGTTGTATGACAGTGAGAACAGAATGGTGTATGAGGGACTTGAATTGGTGAGGTGAAAAGTGCTGGGCGGGGCACTCAGTATTACCTTCGACATCCAGAAGGTAAGGAGTATGAAGGAGGATGGTTTGAGGGAATGCGACGGGGAAGAGGCGTTCAATATGATCGGAATGGCAAGACTGTGTTTGATGGAGAATGGATGAATGATGAACATTTGAACAAGCGAGTAGTGATGGATGAAGAGACATCAACTCTTCACAGTCACGCTGAAGAACTGATCGTGAGGTACAGCAATGGTAATGGAATGGAATCGACTGGTTCTCGATTTGAGTTCATATCCCATTTGATTGTTTGAGTAGGGGATGAGGGCTTTGAGAATGTGAAGGTAGTGAGGTTGATTGGCTTATCCATGTTGGAGAGAGTGGTGATTGGAAAAAAAAAACTTCACAAAGGGAAGAATGATTGGCCCATTTATATTGTAACTTGTCATTTTTTTTGGAGAATTGTGAGAGAGTGAGAGAATTGAAGATGGGTTGTCATTCCTTTTCTGATTATTCTGTGTGTGAGATTGAGAATGTGCCTTCTTTGAAGTGATTGAAATGGGAGAATTGAATGAATTCAGTTACAATTTCTGGTTCGTCATTGGAATTGAAGAGTGACTCTGGAAAGAATGAACTGATGAATAGACTTACCCAGTTTAGAAATCATTTCTGTTTAGTAGAAGCTACTTCCATGATTGTTCTCGTGAGCATTTGAGAGTGAGTCTAACAGAAGGAGAGAGTGATGTATAGATTTGCCTGAAATGACTTCCATCCGATTTTGTGATGGTGCATTCACTTTCAATTAGATGAATCAGCTGAGTTGATCATGCGAAGTGGTGATAATGAAATGAACTGAAGAATAGACTTGCCTAAACTCACTTCACTCACTACTGAAGGAGATGACAGTTGGGCATTCCACTATCCTCATTCCGTCACTCTGAGGGTATTTCCACCCACTCTATCCTCACAAAACAGACATGCCCTCTCTCACCACTGTCACTCTCCCTCGTGCATTTGAGTCTAGAAATCAATTGTCCCACAAGAGTAATCACAATCATAGAGAGGGATGAATAGATGTTGGTGAATTGATCAATCATCCTGCTTTTCTTTGCAACCCCCATGCGAACATTCATTTTGTTGACGAACTGAGAGCAATGAGTCCAAGTGTGGAAGGGATAATTGTGGATCACAATGCAAGCAATGAGAAGTGTTTTACGGCATTGGACTTATCACTCTTCTCGAATCTGAAGGTGTTTGAAGTGGGTGATTATTCCTTTGCCTTTGTTGATGAAGTGAAGTTGATTGGATTGAATCATTTGGAGAGAGCGGTGATTTGAATGAATAGCTTCACGAAGAAGAAGAATCATTGGGGTAATGATCCAAATCGTCGTTTCTATTTGTAGAATTGTAAGAGACTGAGAGAATTGAAGATTGGCGGTTATTCCTTCTCTGATTATTCCGTGTGTGAGATTGAGAATGATGACAGTTTGGAAGTGATTGAAATGGAGAATTGAATGAAGGGAGTTGGAATTTCAAGTGTACTTCGTTGGAATTGAAGAGTGATTCTGAAAGAATGAAATGATGAATTGACTTGCCCAGTTTGAAGTCACTTTGCTTGGTTATCGTGCATTTGATGATTGTTCTCGTGTCGCATTTGAGAGTGAATCTAGCAGAAGAGGAAATGATGTATAGACTTGCCCAGTTTGAAATCACTTTGGTTTGGCGCATATACATTCCATGATTGTTCTCGTGCAGTGTTTGAGAGTGAATGGCTTGAAAAGGGAATGATGACTAGACTTGCCTGAATTGACTTCCATTCAATTTGGTTATGATGCATTCCAATTCAAGAAATATGATTCAACTGAATTGATAATGCGAAGTGCTGATGATGAGATGAAGTGATGAATAGACTTGCCCAAACTCACATCACTCACTACTGTGAGGTTAAGTGGTACATTCCACAATCCTCATTCCATCACTCTGGAGGGTATTTCCCATCACTCTATTCTCACAAGCAGACATACCCTCTCTCACTACTGTCACCCTCCCTCATGCATTTGAATGCAGAAGAACCGTTCACACCAAGAGTATCTCTCCTCCTCTTCCTCATTCCTAGACATCGCTCCCGCTCTCCAACAGTACCTCTTTCTCTTTCTTCTCACACATGATTCACCATCAATCTCTCCAAACGAATCATTCACACTTCACAACCATCTCCATCATCACACCACACTTATCCGCAATTCCCAATCGAGGAATGTGTGAGGATATGTATCCTCATCACTTCCCCCTGATCTTGCTCCATTTCCCTCCACAGCTCTACAAATCACATACACACACACTAACCCCAAACAGAGAAAGAGAAACACTAATCCGGCCTCGTAATGCACACACAACTCGCAAAGAGCATCTACAAAACTGCATTACGTAGAGCCATTGCATTCGACAAGGAACCCGTGCTGGAAAGTGGGGCTGTTCTCTTTTCTCCTTCTGATTGTAGTGTCTTATCACCCAGGAGTCCTTTGACCGGTACTACAATCAAATCAAAAACGGATCGATGAAAGAAAGAGACTACTGCAAAGATCGCCTGGACGCCTTTCTCTGGTTCCCATTTCACTCTCTTTCCACCTAGAAGTCATCACCAATTCTATTCCATGGATCGATCTCTCTCTGCGTTCCTTCGGCAACAAGTTCAACAAGCAGGGGAAAAGAGAGGAACCCAATGTGTTTCTCTCTTCATGCAATTCAATAGTAGCGCTTTTTCTGCTTTGTTGCGTCTTTCCGATTACCTTCATTCGTGTCTGTTGTACGCCAGCAATTCTGGATTCATCAAAGCAAAGATGGAATCTACACTTCCTGCTCCTCGTGATGGTGCTATTCGATCCTCCCCTTTCCCCGTAGTGCGTGAATGCTACGATCGGATTCGTCCCTCTCTGGAAACAGAGACAAGAGACCAGTACGCTGGCTACGTGCTCATCCAAAACCCTTCTGCGCTTTTTCAGATGAAGAACTGGGATGAAGACGATGATCGAGTGAAGGCGCTGCTTTCCTCCTCCGTGGTAACCCCGTCTCCTCTCCCTCATTCCAGATGTACCTTCTCGCCCCCATCCAGAACCAGTACCAGATGCTCTTCCTCAGCGAGTGCTTCCCACACCGCTCTCTCATTTCTAGTTCGCAGCACTCTGCCAAAAGCGCTCATGACATGAAGATCCGTCTGGTCCGCCTCGCCTCCAAACTGCGTGGCATACCAGACCGTTCTGCCAGCCGTGAGGCAGCCACGCCGAAGGAGGGACGGCGTCGTGTCCGCCTGACCTTGGATCCGCAGACGCAGCACGCGCTGGACGGCCTGTCCCTCACTCCCTCAAACGCCGTCAACACCCACATAAACGCCGTCAACACCGTCAACACCCCGCAGGAGGCGAAGCTGGACGGCTACAACTGGAAGCACGTGCTGCTGGGCGGCGCCTTCTCCCACCCCGTGGTGTTGTTTGACAAGACGCGCCTTAATCCCGCTGCGCTGATGCAAATCGAGTACGCGGACGAGACGGATACCGTCGCCTCCTCCACCGAGTACGAGCGCCTCCTCCGCACGCTGTCGAGGACGGAAACGGACACGGTGCCGCTGTGCCTGGACTGCACGACGGTGTTCGCCTCATATCCTTCTGCCTTCCTCTGTCTCTCCTTCACTGCACCGTAAAGGAGATTGCGGAGGCCGTAGAAGCGAGGCAACTCTTCGCCGTCGCCGTGGAGGATGTGCGCGACCTTCTGTTTAACTGTACGCCAGACAGGGCGGCGTGACGCGCAGGCACCATCGACCGACGCTTGATCTACCCGAATCTGCTGAAGCGGCTGGGCGGCGAGTTGGCGAAGTGTGCCGACGTCATAGACAATGTGCTGACCGGTGTTGACTGTTCTGTTTGCCACAAACACACGACAAGTCCTTGCGTTCGTTCAGGCGCTGCTGCACAAGGTGGTTGGTCCACAGGAGGAGAGAGAAGGCGCAGAAGCACAGGGGAACGAGAACAGGGAGACACTTCCACCCGAAGGTCCGAATCACCCAGTCCACGGGAAGACCCGAGAAGACGCTTCCGAAGGGCGATATGAGACCGTTCAGGCTGATGACCGTGCTGGCGAGCCGCGCGTCCACGCTCTCCATGGCGATGAGCTCGCTGAAGGAGAAGGGGATGTAGAGGAAGAAGCCCAGCAGGAGGCACAACAGGAGGAAGGCGAGCGGCGAGGAGGCCCACGGCAGCGCGGCAAAGACAATGCCCGCCAGGATGGACGCCGCCTCGCAGATGTGCGCACGGGAGAGGTGGTAGGCGTCCGACACATAGCCTAGTCGTGAGGGCGAAAAGAGGGGGCCACCATACCACAGCGTGCCCAGAATGCCGCCGATCTCGATGCAGCTGATGGCGGAGGGGACGTGGCTGTGAGTGAGGGGAGAGGAAGAGACGGACGGGAGGACGGAAGGGGCGTGGAGGAGTCGCGGAAGCATAAGCAACCACTCGCTGGTTGAAGGTGCTCTGCGGGTCATGGGGAGGGAAAAGCGGAACAATGAACACAGCGCCCAGAAGAAGCGATAGGGAGAGAAGGGACTGGCATGACGATTTGCCCTCAGACTCCTCCTTCTTGGAATCGAGCGATGCATAGGACATCTAAAGAGAATGGGTGGTTGGAAGGAATGACTTCGTCAGGCCGTTTCGAGGGATAGAGAGAATAGGAGGCAAATGCATTGCACAGATTTGCAATGCTTAGCGCATAAAAGAGGGAGCTCGGATTCCCGTGTACAGCCCGCGAAAGCGTGTTGCAGAGAATGGTCCCGATGGAACTGCAGCAGCAAATCACCGACCAGTAGAATCCGCGCACTATGCGGTTAGTAAGAAGAAGAGGGGGTACAATTATCGGGAAGCCACTGCTTGAAGACAATGCATAGGATCGGCCACAACGTTCCCATACACGCGTAGCCCACTACCCAGAGAGCGAAGAAAACAGAGTAGTTTCCCGTTGTAGACGAAGATGCCACTCCTTCCAACGAACAGAGGATTCCGACCATGCCGAAGAGAAGGGTGTACATCCGAAACAGGTTTCTCTTCACCACATGACTCGTGATGAACTTGCTCAGTCCATACACGATAAAGGCCGTCGTATTCATCAGGGCATAGTTGGACTGGGTGAAGAACCCTCTCTGGATGAAATGCGGAGCGCATTCTCCCAGCGCCCTCCGAACCATGTTTCATCCCGTGCAGGACATAAAGAGAGGGAGGAGGATGTGGACGAAGTAGAAGGAGTATGATTCCTTCATGGGTTGGAAATGGAAATGAAGTCTCGTTTGTTGAATGGATTGGGGTTGTATCCTCTTCAGAGTGTTATTTGTGAATTGTGAATGGAGATTGGGATGTAGATTGTGTGTTGTGTGATGAAGTGGATGAATGATGCGGAAAGGAGTATGTGGAGTTGGTAGTGATGAGAAGATCATGAATTCTTCATGATTGCTGATAATGGGAGGATTGTCGATTAATGACTATGGAAATGAATGCTTCTATTTGTTAATCACCAAAAGGAAACACCCCAAAGGAGCATATCCTGGATTTGATCACCGCCCACAATTCGTCCTTGCGTATGAAACAAACGAGAGACTGCTATAACGAAACAACCTATACTACCTTCCTCGGGAAATACAACGTCTCCTCCAGTGCCGGAATCAGTCGACAGAGAACTGGACAAGTGTGACTATCTCCACAGGCACGGGAGGCTCTTCATCATCTTAGTACCGAGATGAATGAAGAAATGCAGTTGAAGAGAAGGTTTGAGGACAGCACGCCGGTGTATCGCCAGAAACAGTTTTGTGAAGGCGTCAAGAGGATTACCGAGATGAAGAGATCCTTCTTGCACTTGACAAAGGAACAGCAAGTGAAGATTCTTGTTGCGATGTCAGGTGTGCCGCAAATCAATGCTGCTCCTGCCGCTTCTTCGCCGTGCCGATCACCACGAACGGCTCCTCGCCCTTGTCATGGAAGGGACACACGCACACGGAGAAGGCCGCCTCGTTGTCCGCCAGCTCGAAGCGCTCCAGCGTGCGCAGCGTCGCCGCGTCCACCACGCGGATGCAGGAGGCCCATTTCTCGCGGTCGGCGGGCACGGGCGCGCCGCGGTCGTACTCGTTCACGTAGGCGACGCCGTGCTGCTGGTAGAAGGCCTGCTTCTCCAGCTCCGAGAAGGCGTGGTGCTCCGTCTCCAGCAGGATCAGGCAGGAGGTGCCGGGGTAGGCCGCCAGCTGCCGCGGCGTGTAGGAGAGGGGCATGGAGGCGGCGGCGAAGGGTTGACTGAGGCTGTCCACGTGGAGGATCTGGAGGTCGGCGCTGCGCAGCATCACGAGGCCGTCGGCGCACTGCGGCGTGTTGAAGCAGGCGGCGAAGTCCACGCTCTCGCACACCAGCGGCGTCAGCATCATCGTGTTGCCCGCGCAGTAGCACAGCCACGGCTTCAGGCTCAGCGCCAGCACGCACCGCTGCCCCTCCACCACCACCTTGAACAGCCGGATCGGCCGTGGACCCAACAGCCGCGGCGACCGCGCCGTGCCCAGCTTGCCCGTGCGCTCGTCCACCTCCACGCGCAGCACCGTCCCGTTCTCCGTGCCCACCGTGAGGAGGAGTGTTTCTGTAGCGTGAGTTGCCGTGCCAGTCGTGCCAGAAGAATTGGTGGAAACGGACTGCCCCATGCGCATGCGATCAAGAGAGAGATCGGAGGAAATGGCGTCCAGCGTGATCATCGAGATCTCCTCCAGCAGCGCCGTGGGCGCCAGGCTGTACACGTGGCACGTGCGGTCTCCGTACCCCACCACCAAAAACGGTGCGCACAGGGTTTGTGCGGAGAGCACGTCACCTCCTCCTTGCGGTTCAGACTCTCGCGCTCCGCCCACGCGTACTGCTCGTCCAGCTCGAAGTACACCACCTCGCCGTTCGACAGGGCCACCACCACCTGACGGCTGTTCATCGCCGCGCACACGATCGACCGCCGGCTGGGGGGATCCCACACCTTCGTGTGCCCGTCCTCGAAGATCTGTCGGAAGCCGCCGGGACACACCTGGAGGTAGGAGCCGCCGTCCAGCACGCCCGCCAGCAGCGTCGCCTCGTCCGCCTTGAAGCCCGTGTCGCTGACCTGCTCCACGGCGTCGCCCACGGACAGCACGATGGTGGCGTTGTTGAAGCTGATCACCATGAACCTGTCGCAGCCGCTGTGCTCGTCGCGCAGTGTCCACAGTCCGCGCGGCGCGTACGGCAGCGTGTTCTGCGTCAGGAGCGACACTGACAGACCGTGCTACAACACCTTCAGCTGCGCGCGGCTGCCGCGGCCACAGAGGGCGTAGAGTTGAGGCGAGCCCTCGCCGCGGAGGTCGGGTTGCAGCGTGGAGTTTGATGAGGGGCGCGAGCGACGGGAGGAAGTGGATGGGTTTGATGTTGGTCAGCTCCCGCGGGGAGAAGAGCGGAATCTGCACGGAGCCGTCCGCGCCGAGCAGCGTGGAGAAGGAGGCTTCAGCCACGTCGCCGTCGCCGAGGCTGAAGAACTGATAGACGCAACTGCGTGTGAGAGAGGAGAAGCCGCACTGGTCGCCGACCTCCGAGGTGGCCAGCAGCAGGCCGTGCTTGGTGATGTGGAGTGAGGTGGCGACGGGGAGAGTGTCGAAGTACTGGATGGTCAGGTCGTGCACGCGCGCGTCGTCGAAGCCCAGCGTGATCTTGAACACGTCGCCCAGCTCGCTCTGCGCCAGGTAGAAGAACTTGTCCTACGCCTCACACCTCACCACTGCGATCACGCGCTGGTGGAACAGGGCCCACGCCACGATCAGCACGCCCTTGTCCTCCGTCAAGAACTCGCGTCGCGGAATCGGCACGCGCAGCTCGGGGTGGCCCTCGTTGCGGTACAGCACCCAGTTCTCCGCGAACACCAGCACGCCGCCCGGACCGTCCACGCCCGGCACTACGCTTCATAGGGGGTAGGGATTCGCACCTCGCGCCAGCAGGTTCGCTGACAGCTCCACTTGCGAATCACGTGATTCAGACCCAGGCCCAGCTGGTAGAACGTCAGCAGCTTCTCCGTGTGCGCCGCTGCCTCGCCCGTCGGGTCCTCGTCCGCCTCTGCGTAGTTCAGCTCCAGGCAGGCGAAGATCGGATTGTCGTAGCCCACGTCCAGTCCCTCCGTCGTCAGGACGATGGTTTGTGATTTGTACGCCTCCAGAGGCGAGGAAATGGTGACGTTGTTCTTGGAGTCGCGACTCAGCGCGTACACGAGATTCTGCTTCTCGATCGCACCTATGAGTTACGAAATTGCAAGGGGAAGACTGATCATGAAGGCGCGACCGGTGGGATCCACCGCCAGGTACTGTCCGGGCAAACCGCGAATCACGCCCACCTTTCCGAAGGTCTCCTGGTGGATTTTCTCAAATGCGTTCGTTTCGCCGTTGAACCGCAGCACCACGATGCGTCCGCTGTCCGAGCCGATGAGAATGAAATCCGTGTCGTTTCCTATGCATTGTTGAAATGGATTGGGATGTACCGGACAGACGGAAGGGCTTGAGCGACCGGATGAGACCGTATACCTCGTAGCTGCAGATCACGTTGACGTTTCCGCTTTCGTCCAGTCTCCACAGCTCGATGATGTTTCCTCTCGAAATGATAAACTCTTCCGTCTTCGGCGAGCTGAAGTTGCCAATGTCCCTCACATCAGCGCAAACGGCGCCAACCATAGATCGAGAGTTGCACCACCGACGGTTTGTGAATCGTGAGGTTGTAAAGACGCATTGTTGTGCTTTCTTTTGAATTGAGAGGAGTAGTGAAATGCTGGGAGGGGAGTGCGTGTGTTGTGTTTTCTTTTCTTTTGGGGGAGAGTTAGAGATGGATTGGTGATTGGGAGAGGAAGGGTGTGATGGGTTTGTGGGAGAATGTTAGTGATGGTGAGATGGGAGGTTTTGCGATTGGAAGCAGATGGGTGGTGATTGTTGAAGGGGGGTTGGAAGGGGGATAAAGAAGATTGGGAAGGGGTAGTTGAATTGGAGGTTGAAGGAAATGGGCTGTTTTGTGAGTTTTGGAGTGGGAATGGGAAGAGTGGGGAATTGTGCCGTTTGTAAGGGAGAAGTGGTGGAGAATGGGGAGAAGAGTTCGTGGAAGTGAGTTTCGAGTAGAATCGGTGTAATGCGAGAATGAGGGTGTTACACTTTGTGGGAATGAAAGGGTAGGAGGTGAAGGTGTGGAAATCAAATGTAGGATGTGCATTGTGTTGCATCTCGATTGTGAGGAGTTTTCGATTCGATTTAACTTTGAGATGGTATGGAATGGGAAGGACAAGGAGAAATGGGGAGTGATTTCTGCATGGAGGGTGTAATGGTGATTCTGGTGAATGGCGTTGTGAATGCAAGGGAAAGTGCGTTTTTGATGGAGAAGGAAGAGTGAATCACTTTCAGCGGATAGGACCTACACTGATAACACAGCGTTCATTGCGAAGAGGAGAGTGCTTTCATTTCGGAGTGTTCCAATCCACATAATTCTGACATGAACACGATTACGACTCCCAATCCAAAGTGGGCTGTGTGGACAGGCTGTTCTGTAGACTTGCTGGCCTGCGTCTGGAGGAATTGACACTCAAACTGCTCTCCATGGCAGTGTCCCTCTTCCAGCTCGGTGTTGGGAAGGAGGGAACCGTGATTCACAAGGGCGTGATTTGTGCTGGCTCGGTTGTGTTGGAGGTGAACGAGAAGAGGCTGGTGGTTGTGAATGTGGAGAAGAAGGCGGTGTTGAACGTGAGTGGCATTGAGCACAAGCAGGTGTTGGATTTGAGTGATGAGGGAGAGCGATGGGAAGGCGATGTGCTGAACAACCAACCCTATGGTTGGGGCGTGTTGTATGACAATGAGAACAGAAGGGTGTTTGAGGGATTCATGATTGACGAAGCGTACGTGTGCTACGGCACGCAGTACTACTCGGACATTCAGAGGGTGGAGTACGAAGGCGAATGGTGTGGAGGCAAGCGCTGGGGACGAGGCGTTCAGTATGACCGCAGAGGCAACACCGTGTTTGAAGGCGAGTGGCTGAATGACGAGCATGAGATGGAGAAGAAGGTGGTGGTGAGCGACGACCGTCCAACCGTCCTGCACAACCGCGTGGAGGAGCTGTTCGTTCCGAGCGAGTCCCGCTTCCTGGCGGACTGGAAGAGCCTCGAATGCTCGCTCATGCCTCGTCTGCGCGTGCTTGCGATTGGCAGCAACTGCGCGTTTGCAGGGGCGGTGGAGCTGGTGGGGGCGGACTGCTTGGAGAGCGCTGCGATCGGCGACGGTGTCTCCATCGCTCCGAAGCCCTTCGTCATCAAGGACTGTCCCGCTCTGAAGACGCTGGTCGTGGGCAACGACTCCTTCTCGGGCTGCTCCTCCTGCGTTCTCCAGTCCCTGCCGATGCTGGAGTCTGTGCGGTTTGGCACGATGGAGAGTGATGAGAAGAGGGGCTATTTCCGATCCTCGTCGCTTGAAGTGAGGAGTATGTGTTGATGATGAGACTTGCCTGTGCTGAAGATGCTGATGCTGGGAGATGGGCGAGCTGGAGATGAAGATGAAGAAGCACATGATGGAGCAGAAGTGCAAGACGAAGATGCGATTCATGCGTAGCCTCTTCCACCGCCCCTCACCAAAGCAGTTGCGCCAGTCCCACCCAGGCGTGTACGCGAGCCTGAGCGAGGACGCGAAGAGGTCGATGCTGGAGAAGGAGGGAACGGCGATGGTGAAGGTCTACGTTTCCTTCATCGAATCGACGCTGGAGCAGATGCTGGTGAGCGGGAAGATTAGCGCGGAGCAGTACAACCGCCTGTACAGTGCGGTGAATGAGGAGGGCGGCGCGGTGCGGAAGGAGCTGCTGGAGGCGGTGGGCTGCTTCACCGTGACGTATGATGTGGAGAGTGTAGGGAAAGGAGTCGAGGGTGAGGTGTAGTATGAGAAACGAGTGCTAGCTGTTCTTCATTAGTGTGGTGTGTTTGTTTTGATAAGAATGGATACGGTGTGGTGGATCTCACTTTCAGTCGCAGTCTTTGGTAATTCCACTGAATATAGATTGCATAGGTGACTATGAGCTATTGGAGAAGGGTAATCAGGCGTAAGGAAGTGGAATTGGGGAATGAAGCGTGGAAAGCGTATGGACGGAATCAAAGCAAGGAATACTATGATTGTGAAATGTGTGAAAAGAGTTTCTTATAGAGTGTAGTGAAAACGGCGAATTGGTGTTGATGGAGATAGTGCAGAGAAATGGCATGAATGATGAGCGGTTTGTGGAAGAAAGAGGAAAGGAAAGATACTGTTGCAGAGCGGGAGTGATGTCTAGGGATGAGGGAGAAGAGGAAGAGGGACTCTTCGTATGAACGGTTGAACTGCGTTTGAAAGCAATGCCCTCGGTAAGAGTAACAGTGGTGAGAGAGGGCATGTCTGCTTGTGAGGACAGAGTGATAAGACATACCCTCCAGCGTGATGGAACGAGGGCGGTAGAATGTGCTACTGATCCATTAAAAGTAGTGAGTGATGTGAGTTTAGGCAAGTCTATTCATCACTTCATTTCATCATCACCACTTCGCATTATCAATTCACTTGAGTTATCAGTACTGAAATGGAATACATCTCTGCCAAGTTGAATGGAAGTCAATTCAGGCAAGTCTATTCATCATTCTCCTTTTGGTAGATGCACTCTCAAATACCACACGAGAACCAAAAAAGAACACATGATCACCGAATAGAAGTGATTTCAAACTGGGCATGTCTATTCATTATTTCATTCTTTGAGAATCACTCTTCAATTCCAATGAAGCATTGAAGAAACTATCACCTTTATTCAATTCTCTTATTTCAATCACTTCCAAAGAAGGTACATTCTCAATCTCACACACGGAATAGTCAGAGAAGGAACCACGACCAATCTTCAATTCTCTCACTCTCTCACAATTCTTCAAATAGAAATGACGATTTGGATCATTACTAGTCTTATGCTCCGTGAAGCAATTCTTTCCAATCACCACTCTTTCCAACTCATTCAATCCAATCAACTTCACTTCTTTCACACTTTCAAAGCACTCATCACCAATCTCAATGCTCTTCAACCACTTCAATCCACTCACATCAAACAGCGAGAACTCAGCCTCATTACAGCAGTTCGATGGAATCACAAGCTCTGTCACTCTCTTGTTCACATTCTTCCACTCATTCCAGTTGTGAATCTCCTCTCTCCTTCCCCAATCAAATACTTCCTTCCCTTCCCGCTTCACATACCAACCATCAAACAGCTCCACACTCTCTTTCAATTCACCTCTCTCCCATGTCCCTTCTTTCACTGCCACTCCTCCTTCAATTTCACAGCCATACCCATGTCTCAATACCTCTCTCTTCTCTTCATCAAACACATACCCTCCTTCATACACGGGATGACGTTTCAACAAACTCACATTCTCTTTCCCCTCTTCTGTCGCATACTCAATCATCACTTCTTCACTCTCACACTCCTTCTCAATTTGGAACAGTTCATCATTCTTCCACACTCCACATCGCAACACCCTCCCACTCTTCTCATCAAACTCTATTCCTCTTCCTTCTCTCTTCATCGACTCCACATCATCAAAGCCACCTCTGTAAACCACTCCATCTCCTTCAATCACCAACTCCAATCCATTCTTGCAATTCTCAATACAACGGCGCTCCGTTCCACCCACCTGATTCCAATCTTCACTCCTCAATGCCTTTCCCTTCTCGTACACTGTGAATCCACCTGTTCTAACTCCATTTACTTCTTTCCAACTCAATTGAACAATTCCCTTGTAGAATAATGAACATCGTCCACTCTTCATTTCTCTGACCAAATACTCATCACAATGCTCTCCTTGATACATCACAATCTCAACCTCCTCATTATTCACAGTCCTCTTTTCACTGTGCTCAGTAACGTATCCATCCATCAATACCCTCTTCATCAATTCTTCTCGTGATTCCTCTACACATCATCATTTCAAATCTATCAGATACCCTTCATCGCCAAATCAATTCTGTCCCTTCATCACAGCCACCACACGTATTCCAACAAACACCCCAACAACTCCAATTTCTCAATGAAATCGCTTAATCCACCTCCTCAATGTGAGGACCGTCATCCTCCTTCGCGCCACTGCCCTCATTCGTCGGCATACCACCCGTAGGCATGCCTCCAGGCATACCACCAGGCATACCACCCGCAGGAGCATTACCAGCCATCTTCGAGAAGATCGGCAGACAGCTCCTTCTGCTTCTGCTCGTACTCCTCCTTCTCCGCGTTCGGGTGGTCGTCCAGCCACGACACCGCCGCGTCGATCTTCGCCTCGATCGCCTTCTTGTCCGCCTCTGGCAGCTTGCTGCTCACCGCCTCGTCACGCAGCGAGTTGCGCACAGTGAACGTGTAGTTCTCCAGACTGTTCTTCGCCTCGATGCGCGCCTTGTTCGCCTCGTCCTCCGCCTTGAACTTCTCCGCCTCCTGCACCATCTTCTCGATCTCGTCCGCCGACAGACGACCCTTCTCGTTCTTGATCGTGATCTTGTTCTCCTTGCCCGTCGACTTCTCCACTGCCGACACGTTCAGAATGCCATCCGCATGCGTAACGAAACTGTTACTTGTGAAGGTGAAGAACGCGATTAGCATGAAGAGAGTAGAAATGTAGTGATGGAGAGAGATGGGAAGTAGATGGACTTTACGATGAATCCTATGGTTGTAGTGTGTATTGTAATGGGACAAAAGAGTCTTCAAGAAAGAACAGACTAAAACATCCAGCGAATGAGCACATTCAACAGCAAGATGCACAGCAGATGTGTGAGACACATAATGAAGTGTCGTTTACTCTCTGGTTCAGAGTTATACACAAGAAGATAATCGATCATGTAAAATAGGATACGCATGAAAGACAGCACCACAACTTCGATGCAGTACTTAAAGACAACCACCCACCATCTCCTCTCTCTCACTACCTTCTTCGCCTTAGCAAGTCTCTCTTCAAGAGTCCGTGACACCACTATCGATCAGGAAAACGAAAAGCAATCACTCTCTGTTTCTACTCTCCGAAGAGAGGAGAATGAGTAGGGTAATGTGATCGTTGAAACACTTGGAGCATCTATGGGTTATGGAAGAAGCAGAATGACCACTCTTCACGATCACGCGGTAAGGATAGCGGAACGATTCGCTCTTCTCCTTTGTGCTAATGGTGGTGAGTCGGAGCAAGTCTATTCGTCATGCCATTTCATTGGATGCACCGCGCATAATCAACTCAGAGGACGAATTGTTCTTGAAGCGGAGCGCGTTTTCGCCCAATTCAATCGTTTCCAATTCGGGCAACCCTAGTGATCACTCACTCATCAAGTCACTCACCCTCAAAGGACACACGGGAGCAGTTGCAAAAGGCCTCCCATCCAAAGAGGAGTGAGCTTAGCGTCGGCAAATCTACTCATCATTTGTTGTTCAAGAACCCTCACCCCTCAACACTAAAGAGGCATCGTGGAATACTGCGTTCTTTTCATTCATTTCCCCCATCTCAATCGTCTTCAAACAAGGCGCATTCTCGATTTCACAGGATGTGTAAGAAGCAAAGGAACCATTTCCGATCTTCAGTGTCGCTATTCTCTCGCAGTTCTTCAAGCAGAAACGGCCCTCCGCATGCGTAACGAAACTGTTGTTTCCAATCATCACGCTCTCCAGCTTGTGCAGTCCAACGATCTTCACTTCCAGTGTGGAACAGAAGCAGCCATTTCCCACTTGCAGCTTCTTGAGAGTGGACAGAAGAGTCAAGTCAAGAACCCTCCACTCTTCGCCATTGCAGAACCCATCACCCACAATCAGATCTTCGACCAGTGTGTGAAGCAGTTGCTCTTCCTTCAGCAACTCGACTCTCTTCGCAATGTTGTGCTCACCTCTCATCCACTCTCCATTGTATACCACTTCTCGACCCTGGTCAAACATCACGCCATTTCCCCATTGCATATCATTCCACAGATAACCCTCATACACCACCTGCTCGTCATTGTCGTACTTCGTACCGTAGCACGTATTCACATCGCCAATGCGGAACCCTTCATACTCCCTCTTCTCGCCGATGCGAGCCACTCCCCATCCAAACGGTTGATTCTCCAGCACATCCCCTTTCCATTTCTTTCCATCACCCAGGTCCAACTCCTTGTAGTGTTCGACTTCACCCAAGTCCAAGTCATTTACCTTCACCAGCTGATGGGTATGGGTATTCGCAATCACATTCTGTTCCTCGCTCACTCCTTGAACAACACTCTGGTTTATGATCTTGATTCCCTCTTTCACTTCCAGTCCACGCTCACCGTTCTCCAGGAAAAAGAAGGAGCGAGGGTACGGCTTGCACAGGCTCACTCTCTTCAGATCCTCACTCAGGTCCTTCAACACTGTGGAACACTCTCCATTCCTCATTCTCTCCACGCTCTCCCTCACAAAGGGATGCTAGGCGTTCATCATTCTCACCTTCACTTACATCCAGCAACTGGTCCACACCGGCTCTCGCTCCCACATCCTTCACCAAGCAGAGCTTTTCAAAGTCCAAAAACTCAGCAGACCAATGGAATGAAGAGAGTGTGGGGACATCCGCAGTGCACACCTGGTTCATGATCTAGTCGTCACATCATTCCCACACACATACCCAGAACACGTTCGGTCCTTCATATGGGTTCTTGCCTATCGCCAGCGTCATCAGCGTGACACCAAGAGACCACACGTCGCTCTTCATCACGGCTTCATCCCTAAAGACTTCGGGAGCCATGTACATGGCCGTCTCCTTCTTAAGATCACTCTTCCCCATCAGAGGCGACAAGCAGAAGTCGCCCAGCCGTATCGCTCCATTTCCCTTCACAAACAGGTTGCTCGGCTTGATGTCCTACTCATTCACTCTTCACTATTCAACTACGCCGTGGAACATTCCGTTCTCGTTAAGAGCGTTGATTCCGAGCAAGCATGCTGCGGCAATCTCCGCCAGCGTTGCATCTGTCATTATCAGTTCATTCTTTGAGACAAGAACAAGAGAACCCATGGGGCAGTACTCCATTACCAGCTACGCAATCACAGATGCACATTAACGGCTACCCACAACTCATTATTAAATAGAACGCTGTCGTAGTATTTGAGTGTGTACGGAGAAGCGACCGTCTTTTGCAGATTCAGCCTCAATCCAGCACTGTTCGCCATCTTCTTGATTACGACTTGTCTGTTGTTTTTCTTATCAAAGCCCATGTAGGTTTTCCCGAACATACTACTTCTCAGTCATGCTGTTCAAACCAAACCCCTCGCCAAGCAGTTCAATGCACTCGTAGTTGTCGATGCTATTGTTTTCCATCACTGTAAAATGCAAAAGCAGAGAAATAATGAAGAATGGAGTGAATAACCTGTTCTTCTTCCGTCCGCCAAAAGTTCAAAATAACCGTTCGCTCAGTTGGCACGATCAGTTCTTTTGTCATTCTCTTCTAGGAACCATGAGTTCACTGTTGTTCGTCATTCAACCGTCCTCCAACGTATTCAACCGCATCAATTCACCCATCACGTAATTCACTTCTGTCAACATCACAAACAAGCAAGGAATCACTTCACAATACCAACCAAGCAACTGCTTCACCACAAATCCCTATCCACTCCCATCCATTATAACCATCCTTCCCATCTGCTCACTCCATTCCTCTCCTTCCCACCACCCCCTTTCCCTACGTTTCCCCATTCATCATCATCGTTCCACTCTCTTCTTTCCCAGTATCCCATTCCCCAATCCTATATGTCTTCTGTTGAAGTACATTCTCGCTCCTGCGCCCTCATTCCCAAGATTGATTCCCACAGCGTTATTCAATTGCTCCTTCAATATTTGAAGGAAACAGGACTAAACGAGTCTTATCAGACGCTCGCAAAGGAAACCAGGTTGTCTCTGCCGAGAACCGTCATCACTAGAGTATCAACCAATATTGTATCGAACAAGGAACTGCTGATTTCTTCTATTCTCAATGGAAAGTGGGACTATGTTCTGGAGCAAGTATCAGCCGAAAGCCCGTGTGTTGCGTAGATTTCTATGTTCACTCTCCCAAAAGAGGTCTTGATGGACCTGTATGAGCAAATCTTCTACGAACTCCTGGAAATCAGGGAGATGTTCACGGCCAACGAGATGTTCACCAAGTGCGAGCCCCTTCTGCTGATGAAAACGGAGAAGCAGGAGAGGCACTCTCTTTTCTCTCTAATCACCTCTAGATACCTTCAGATGGAATACTGGCTGCGAAAGACCTACTTTGACCCGGTGGAGGCGTACGCGGCAAACGAGACCAAGGAATCGCGAAGACAGCGCATTGCGAGCGAGATCAGTTCCTACGTGCCCTCCCTCCTCGTGGTTTCACCCACAGCTTTCTGTCGTTCCGTCGTCGCGTCTCCTCACTCTCCTTCAGGAGGCCCTTGCCTACGAGAAGGATCATGCATCTGCTCTTCCTCGTCCTCATTTCTAGGGCATTCTGGTCGAGGGCGATCGCGTCGATCTCTTCCGCAACTGCGCGGAAACCGTTGTGCTCAACGAGGAGGTGCCCACCGTGAAGGTCTCATTCTTCCGCTCCACTGACCTCTAGTCCTGCGTGATTCACTTCCCCGAAGGCACGTACCCCGAAATTGTTGTGGTATCCCCCAACGGTCACTACGTCGTGAGCGGGAGCCTGGACGGTCTGATCGAGGTATGGGACGTGGAGAAGGGCGCGATCAAGACGGACCTGGGCTACCAGAAGGAGGGCAAGTTCATGGCGCACTCGAAGAGTGTGTTGAGTCTGGCCTTCAGCGACGATAGTGAGTACCTCGCCTCGGGAGACATCGAGGGCACGATCAAGGTGTGGCGGATCAGCACGGGCGGACTGCTGCGGCGATTTGTGAACGCGCACGAGAACGGCGTGACGTCGCTGTGCTTCAGCAGCAACAAGCAGCAGATCTGCTCGGCGAGCTACGACGGCAGTGTGAGGTGTGGGTGGTATGGCGGGTTGAGCGTAGGATCCACGGGCTGAAGAGCGGCAAGACGCTGAAGGTGATGCGCGGTCATACGAGGTGAGTATGAGCGAGTGCGTTGAGCGTAGCTATGTGAACTACGCCACCTTCACGCTGGACGGACTGCATGTGATCAGCGCCTCCAGCGACGGGACGGTGAAGTATTGGGACACCGCAACGAGCGCGTGCCTGGCGACGCTGAAGCCGGCGAAGATGGCGGAGAGCTACGCGGACATCTCCGTAGCACAGCGGCCCACGAGTCAGGAGTAGTTGCTGTTCGCCGTTCCCTTCGTGCAGAACCCCGAGTACCTGTTCGTGCTGTCGCGCACGGCGGTGGCGTACGTCATCTCGCTCACGGGCCGACTGGTGTACACGGTGAAGACGGACGACGACCGCAGCGTGTTCGTGGGCGGGTGCATGTCGAGCCACGTGGGTGGAGGGAGTGGCGTTGAGGGTAGGGGAAGTACCTGTACTGCGTGAGCGACGACGGGTACCGGTACTGCTACACGGCGGAGGACGGCGAGCTGGTGGAGAAGAGGAAGATCGCGGACCACGAGGTGCTGGGGATGGTGCACTACCCCAACGCCAACAGCATGCTGGTGTTCTCGCAGAAGGGGGAGATTACGATGTGGACGGTGTGGCGTGTTTGTTTGATGTTCAATTCTTTCAAGATGATCAGAGTGTTCAAGGCGTTCAATTCAAGATGTTCAAAGCCTTCATAACATAAGAGACGCTCAGTATATTCAAGAAACAAATCACTTCCAAGACAGGAAAGGATGACGCAGCGCGTCCTGCGGCGTGAGGCGCTTGTCCGGGTCGAGCATGAAGCACTTCTCCAGGAAGTCGGCGAACTGACGCACGGTGTCCTTGTTCTCCGAGGGACTGGCAGCCTTCAGCAGGACGGCCTCGAGACTCTCCTTGGGCTCGGTGTAGGTGATCAGTTTGACGATGGGCTCCTTCGTCACGGGGTCCTACGCCTCACGCCTCGCACTCGCTCGCACCAGCGCCTCGAAGCGGAACTTGAAGTCCTCCGTGAACATGGGCTCGTGGTTCATGTTCTGGTACGACTTGATGTGTCGCTTCACCATCTTGTGCGGCATGTGGCCCTTCACGTTCTGGATCACGCGCAACATGTCGTTGTTGCTCACGCCGGGAAAGGTCACTGCGCCGGTGAACAGCTCGCACAGCGTGCAGCCCGCCGACCACACGTCGATTCGGCAGTCTGACCTTCACCGCACCCTCGCACACCTACCGTACTTTAGACCGAGGATGATCTCTGGTGCACGGTAGAATCGAGAGACGAGATATGGTGTGGGGAGGTTCAACGGGTCGTTTTCGTGGAACGAGTTGCCGAAGTCGGTGAGCTAGGCATGACGGAGAAATAGGGGGGCTACTTGGATGAGGCTGCTGTTCTGGTCCTTCAGCATGATGTTGTCCGGCTTGATGTCGGCATGCACGATGCCGAGCTTCTTGATGTGGTGGAGGGCCAGGAAGAGCTGCTGACCGAACGACTGGATGGCCATGAGGCTGAGACCGGTCCCCGCGCCGTACTTGTGAAGCGTGTCGCGGAGATTGAGCGCCATGAACGGAAACACGATGCAGAGATGGCCGCGGTAAATGAAACTCTTGTAAACAGGAATGCAGTGTTTTGTGTTTTGCGGATCGTTCTTCTTGATCTCCTCCAGCAGCGCCAGCTCATTCTTCGCGTCATTCGTCATTTTCTCGTTGCTGCGCAGTACCTTGATGGCGACCGTCTCGTTGGACTCCGTATCAACGCAGCACAGCACCGTCGAGAAGACACCCTTTCCCGTTTCCCGAACCACTCTATATTTGTATGCAAAGATCTCTCCGATGAAGGACACGTAGTATCCCTCCTTGTCGTCCCAATTGTCCTTCAGGGCCGTGTTTTCCACGTCCTCTGTCTTCTTCAGCATGTCCTTCTTCTTCTGAACGTCCTGCTCTCGCTTTTCCTTCTCCACAGCGAGTTGCTTATCAAACTCGTCATCGCTGGCAAACATATCGAGCATATCCTCGTCTTCCGATTTGCTTTCCTCCCCTTCGTCCTAAACGATCACATATCGAGAGAATACCGACATTGAACATGAGTTCAGAAACGAGGACTTCTATGAATGAATGCCTCTGTCAACGACAACCCTTCTTTTCTGGTTGTTTGGAATCGTCTTCATCACCTGTCGCAACCCGTTTCCCGTTCTCCGGCACTTCCGTTGGATTGCTCTCTTCCGCCTCTCGTTTGCCCATCTCAACCAAGCAAAGTCCTCACAGAAATGAAGAATACTGAGGAGACTCAAACTCCAGGCATCCAACGGACCCACTGCGTTGTGGAAACAAAAGCAACGAAATAAAGAGAATAAAGTACACTAAAACTCCTTGGCATTGGAATCGACCGTCAAGCCGTTTACTACACCTCCCACCCTCTCCAACACATAGTGGTCCTTCTGAAAAACGAGAATGTACTCGTCCGTCGACGCATCCTTGTAGCTACCCGAGAAGGACTTGGTTCCGCTCTCATCCTACGCGTAATACATTCAAATAGTGCAAACGAATGAGTCATAGAACTGCAACTCCACACTGTTCGTTTTCGTCTCGACAGTCATCACCGCGTCCTTTCTGTAATCAAGGGACTGTGGCAGGAAGGAATCTACGGCTCAACGCGGCAAATGCAGAATTACAGCGCAGCAGCAGTCTCCGCTTCTCCTCCGCGGTGATACTGTCCCCCAAAACAATAGGATAGTCCTTTTTGGCTTGCATGGTCGGAACAAGGAAAAAAGAATGCACGAAGAGGGACTCGAACCCTCGAGTGCGAACACATTACGGCCTTAACGTAACCCCTTGGACCACTCGGGCATCCGTGCTTTGTTCGTTTCTTCCAGGAAGCCCATTTCACGCTGCCGACGGCGCGAAGAATAGAGCCAAATGGAGTTTGGGATTCAATTGCAACGGGGAAAGTCGCTGAACCCGAAAAAAGACAAGGCGATCTGGTCGATCGAGGACTGCACGGCCTACGTGGAGAAGAATGCGAAGCTTCCTGCGTCAAAGCGCGGTCCTTCCCTCCATTCCTTGTTGCAGGGCTCTCACCTTCGTGTAAGCGAGGTGAAAGAGGTGGGGATGCGATGCTCGTGTCATTCGTAGGAACCCTCCGAGGAGTACAAGCAGCGCATCGAGTACCTGAAGAAGCGCCAGTCGCAACGCGACTACGAGTCTCTTGTGAAGGGACTGAAGAAGGAGGACAAGTCGCTCCACATCCGTGAGGCGCTGAGCAACCCCATGGACAGCGCAAAGAACGCGCTGAGCGCTGTGATGGCCGCGTTCACCATGGGCTTCGGCGTGTACTATCTCCTGAAGCGATCGCTGAAGCCCCAAGTCAGCATCCCCATTGGTATTATTGTGTTTGCGCTCATGCTGGTGCTGGAGGTTGTTCTCATGATGTCCCGCTTCTATCTCAGCGAGCATCAAGATCCCACTACTCTATACTATAAGGACAAGTACCCTGTTTCTTAACAAACACAGAACAATTAGTTTACAGTAATCATCTTCTTCTCCACCTTCTTCTCCACCTTGGGAATCACCACCTTCAGCACACCGTTTTCGTACACCGCGTTGATCTTCGTAGCATCAGCGTTCGAGGGAATGCTCATCTCACGACGGAAGCTACCAAAGTGTCTCTCGACGAAGTGGTACTTGCCGTCCTTCTTGCTCTCCTTCTCCTGCTTACGCTCACCCTCGATCACCAGCACGTTGTTCTCGGACGTCACCTTGATGCCGTCCTTGTCCATTCCGGGAATATCCACACTCAGCTGATAATCCTTGTCGGACTCGCGCATATCCATTCTACCAAATCCGGAGAAGGGAGTGATCTTGTTGTTCTTGGAAACCGCAACGAGACTGTCATGGTTCTTGGCAGAAGCCTTCTTCGCGTGCTTCTTCGGGGCAACCTCGTCCTCAATGACCCATCTGTCAGGATTCATGAACTTGCTGCTGAAGGCGCCATTCATAAAGTCATCAAAACCGTCAAAGAACGGATCACGGAAAATAAAGCTCATAACCAAATCAATCACAAATGAAATAAATAATGAGAAAGGACTGCCGCTGAAGAACAAGGAACCTTCTAGATTGTTCCACAGCCTTCTAGAACAAGCGACTTTTTCGCTATGTTTGTATCGGCTCATGGGAATGCAGCTGGGATAGGTCTTTTACGGTTATAAAGTATCAGACAACCATGGGAGCAACTCCTTCCACATATCTCCGCAGTGCGATCTTGCAGGAAGATACGACTATTGAGCGATGAATGAGCGAGAAATACTGGATCACACCATATCATGGATTAGAGTGATGAAACGCGTTGGACATGAAGATTGTAGAGAAAGCGAGGAAGGGGAGAACGAATGAAAGCAAATCCAGTTATCTTTGCATTGTACAGAAACCGAGGGGATTTTGGAGGGCAAGCGAGTGCTCCTTCATCCCAGCAGAAAAAAGATCAAGCAACGATGTCAGACTATCCCCAGGTGTTTATCGAATATGCCGACTATTTGCAACTGGCTACAGAGCTTAGTGGCAGCGATCCACTGAATCTAGTCGCCTCTTACTATTGCCGTTACTACTGGGCGAAGAAGGCTGGCGAAATACTGAAGCAGCCCGGGAACATGACGAATCAAGTATAGCGAAATAACCTGAAGTGATGTGTAGACGTATTCCTATTTGTCAAATCAGGTGAATATTCTGAACGAAATCAAGCAGACTGTGACTGGAATTGGCGACAGCAAGGGAAGGGAGCTGTTTTTGAAATTCATTGCGAAAGACCTGAAGGAGATTGAAGAGATTGATGGACAGCAGCAATATGAAGTAGGATTCGCATTGTTGGTTGAGGAGTAGATGGAATGCCAGCGTTTGATGAAGAGAATCAAATATCTTGAGGCGGCGTGCTATGCGTGCCCAGATTACCAAAAGCAGTTGGATGGATTGAAAAAGAAGACCAAGAAGCGACTCATTGATGTGAAGAGAGCCCTTCAAGCGGGAGCGCCTGTTCCTCCCATGCAGTCTCTCAACTCCACTTCGGTGTATCGTCAGAGCACATTCCCCTCCCAGAATCCTATGCAGTCTTCGCAGTTCCCTGCCCCCAATCCGTCTTTCCCTCAGCAGGATGCGGCTCCTTCTTTCCCCTCTTCTAATCCTTCTTTCCCTCCTTCCTTCCCTCAGCAGAATGCGGCTCCTTCTTTCCCTCAGCAGAACGCGGCTCCTTTCCCTCCTTCCTTCCCCTCTTCTAATCCTTCCTTCCCCCTCCTTCCTTCCCTCAGCAGAATGCGGCTCCTTCCTTCCCTCAGCACGACGCATCCCCTTCCTTCCCCTCTTCCAACCCCTCCTTCCCCTCGGCAGGCTACGGCATGAACCCTCCCTCCTTCCCCGCCCCTTCCCACCAAGACATCCCCGCCCCCTCTCTTCCCTCCATCGACCCTCCCTCCATCCCCAACATGTCCGTGCCGCAGATCCCGCCCTCCTACCCCCTTCCCCCCAACCCCAACTCCCCCGCCGAGGGCTACAACGTGCCGGATGTGCAGCAGCCCTCTTTCAACGGCTACGGACTGCCCTCCATGCCGGACATGACCGCGCCGTCGCTGCCTACTGACGCGAACAAGCCGCTGTACGACTTCACCACCAGCACCATCCCGATGCAGCCCAAGATGGACCAGGGTTTGTACCCCACGCCGAGCCGAGGCGACTACAACGCCCCTGCCGACCCCAGAATGGATTCCAGAATGGACCAGAAGATGGACTCCAAAATGGATTCCAGAATGGACCAGAAGATGGACCCCAGAATGGACCAGAAAATGGATTCCAGAATGGACCAGACCGCGTACCCCGTGCAGCCGAGAGAGGAGCCGTGCAACCCTTCACCGTCGATCATGGCGTCAGCGAGCGTGGATATGGACGTGAAGTCGGATGTGAGGGCGTGTGTGGGGGGTGAGGCGTAGTGGGAGGGCAACACCGAGGGACTGCTCAATGCGTACAACAAAGCTGCTACGGAGACGGCTTCGTCGAACAAGGAGCTGGCGAAGGCGATTTACCAGGCGATGATTAATGCGTGTAGTAGTGAGTGGCGGAGGGAATTGTGTTATGGTTAGCCGATCCTCGTTATCAGGGTTACGCGCGTGGATTTGAAGATGCCATTAAGAGATTGAATTAGTTGTCTGTTTTCTTCACGACATTTGGACTAACAAACACGCAACTCTTCAAGTGATAGTGGTAGAGGGATGTCCGGTGTCTCCAAATCAAATTATGGAGGTAGAGGGATATCAGGTACGGTCGGTGGAGGGATATCCCCGGAGGGCTGTTCTTGAATGGAAGGAGGCTGAGGCGGGAAGAAGGTCTGAAGAGCGCCAACATCTAGGAATGACTGAACCAGAACAGAAGCACTTCTCACAGTGGCATTCTCTTTGTACTTAAAAGCGAAAGGAAAGTACACTGTTACTAGATCAGGCATATCTATCGCATTACGACATCGTGTGAATGCGACCCTCAAGGATGATATGATGCGGGTATTTGAATGTAGAGCTCATGTAGTTGTTGATCCCAGTGTCAACAGTGGTCAATGTATTGAGAATGGGTAAATCTGCTCATGAGTGCCTATCGCTTCTCTTACTCTTCATAATGAGCGTGTCTTCCTCTCTATCAGCAAAGTGGCATGCAGTGTGGCCCAATTGAATGGTAATCAGTTTCGGTAAGTCTACACCATCACCCTCGATCCTAATCAGCACTCTCGAACACAACACGAGAACACTTCCAGAAGGCACATCTTCCCAGCAACACCGATGTCAGCTGGGGCAAATCTACTCATCAGCATCACGGCGAACAAACACTCCTCAGCTCCAACGACGAGTTAAAAAAGCTGCAGCTGCAGTGCAGCACATTCAGATCTCCCATCTCAATCCTCTCTAAGGCAGGGTCGTTCTCAATCTCGCAGACGGAGTAGTCGGAGAAGGAGTACTCTCCAATCCGCAGTTCCCGAACCCGGGCGCAGTCCTTCAGGAAGAACGCCCGTCTGGGGTTTTCGCTGTAGGTGTTCTTCTTCTCCGTGAAGCAGTTCTTCCCGATCGTCACTCGCTCCAGCTTGTTCAGCCCGATGAACTTCGTCTTCTCCACGTGCATGAAGCACTCGTGACCAATATCAACGCTCCTCATCCCACTCATTCCACTCACGTCAAACAGCGTGATCGTCTCGTCATTGCAACTGTACGGCGCGATGGTCAGCTCCGTCACGTACGTCTTCAGACCCTCCCACTCCTGCGCGTTGTGCACCACCACCACGTAGCTGTCGATCAGCACGCTCCGCAGGGAGTGGTCGTTGACTCCTCGCGTGTACCAGCCCTGGTGCAGGATCTTCACCTTCTCCAACGTTCCGTTCCGCCACTCTCCTCTTCGTTCGCAAAAGCCGCTTTCCAATTCCATTTCATAGCCCTCTCCGTTTCTCAACACCGCTCTCTTCTCTTCATCAAACACGTAGCCGCCTCTGTACACGGGATGACGATTCAACAAGCTCACATTCGACTTTCCGTCTTCTATCTCATACTCGATCATCACGTCTTCACTCTCACACTCCTGAGTGATTTGGAACAACTCATCCTTCTTCCACACTCCACATCGCAGCACTCTTCCACTTGTCTCATCAAATTCCATTCCTCTTCCTTCTCTCTTCATAAAGTCCACACTGTCAAAGCCACCTCTGTAAACCACCTTGTTCGATTCTCCCACTTCAATCACCAGTTCCATCGAACTCTCTCCGTTAACTATATAGCGATGCTCCTTCCCACTCAGCCCCTCAAACAAGACAATCTGCGTAGCTATGCCATTCTGATACATGGTACACCCTCCAATCCTGACTCCATCTTTCTCTCTCCAGCTCAGTCGAATGATTCCCTTGTAAAACAGCTGGCATTGTCCCTCCTTCACTTCTCTCAGCAAGTACTCGTCAGAATGCTCTCCCTGATAGGTTGTGATCTCCACCTCCTTCCCGTTCACCGTTTTCCGTTCATGTCCATCAGTAATATACCCATCAAGCAGGACCGCTGTTATGACTTCTTCCGTGAGCATATCTATGTGTGATTGTCAACAACAGCACGACACCGTTCAGCCGGAATTGTTTGCACAGTCCGCGACCCTTGAGTAAACAAAGATTACAGTTAACAAACATTACATTAGTACAGGATTAGGCAGTCTTCACCTTGGCGCTGATGGAGATCCAGCGGAGGAAGGGAAGGCCGATCACCACCACACAGGCAGCACCGATGATCAAATACTCCATCTACACCTCACTTTTGTTACTCACACCCCACCACGAAGGAGCTCGCCAGACGGTTGTAGTGAGCCTCCTGCAGAATGGGCAGGGTGCCGACGGAGGTGGACATGCCGCGGGCCTGAGCCACTTCCACGTCGTCCTTGTAGTAGGTGTACTCGTACATGGCGCGCACGGTCTCGAGGTAACCGGCCTGGCGGGGGGTGGCCGTCACGTTCTTCTCCACCTTCTCACCACTACACATCACCGTGCCCCGTCTCCCATACGCAGGAAGCTCGCTGATCACGATGGGGTACTCCACGTCGAGGTCGAATCCCTCCTGGGGCCACTGGTCATTGATCGTCACGTTGTACACATCCCTAGAGGTGAAACAACCACGCCATCGCGTACTCCTCACCGATGTTGTCCACACGGTAATAGATGGTGAAGTCGTGGTTGCAGCCAATGTAATTGGAAGGAGTATCGATTCCCTACCGGATTAGAGACTTTAGTCAAGCAAAGGGCATACCTTCTCAACGATCAGATGAGGAGCGCACTGAACGAACGCCACCAGGAGCAAAGCAAATAAACACTTGAACTAGGCGATCAGAGAACCGACCACGCGTCGTACCATATGTGCGGATGAAAGAAAAGCTTACGGTGAATCACTCAATACGAAGAGGCATTTCCAACTGTGCAGTGGTCATCCGCCTTCCTGTTCAAGAATCACTGCAAACCCATAATGAATGTTCTGCAAATGCCAAAGGAGGGCGGGAGGGCAAAACTAGCGGGCATACTTACCTGGCGGGGATTTGGCTGCGATCAAGAAGGCGGCTGGTCTGGGACTGAGCAGGCCCTAGCACTCTGGTGCTGTGAGGTTCCAATGGTCTTTCGGGATCAATACCGCACAATTTTTGGGTTGGGGAGTTTGCGCTTGCGCATCTCCTGTCTTGAATCGAATTGCAGTTGGAATAGGATTGCAGGTTGCAATAGAACACTCTCCTCTGAGAAAGGAGAGTACAGATTTGAATTGGACACAAAATGATAGACTCCTTCTTTGAACAGTCCGTATTGGAGCTCGATGCAGGAGCGAAGGATTTCCAAAGAGCGGTGGACAACCAACTGTCCATCTTTGAGAAAGAGAAGGATCTGCACGAGAAGACCGTTCAGGAACTGAACCGTGAGCCAAAGCATGGAGTCGTGAAAAGTAGAGAAAATCACGGTGCTGAAGGGACGATTAGACGATCTCAACGCCAAGCAGCACTCGAAAGAAAACGACTTGCAAATGAGCATGGAGGAGATTGACAAAATCCAAAGCGAAATAGATTCGATAAAGGTAAGCTCTCTTTCCCGAATCTGAGTCGTAGTTGCAGGAGCAGGAATTGACACAGCAAAAGGAGAAGATCCAACTCGAGTTTGAGGAAAAGAGGCGAAGACTCTCCGAACAGGCAGACGGTGGGTGCTGGTGTTTCCTTTGACCTGCAGTGATGGGAAAAGCAAAGGAGGAAGACGAGGAGAGCAAGGAGCTGACAAACGGACTGCTGTTCTACTCGCAGCGCTTGCAGATGTGGTTTCATAAGGGTTGTATCCGAATGGGATAGTGATGCGCAGACAACGAGGGCATTCGCATTACGTTCCGCTGTATTGACAAGAACCATCCCAAGAGGCGATTCTACGTGGTGCTGAATGTGAACGACGAACAGAAATGGGAGCGTGCGTGTCTATCAATCCTCTGAACTGTAGTGCTGAGGACAAAGCCCGAGCTCAGCGACACCACGCAGCTCGTTTCTTCTCTCAACGCAACCAACGACATCAACGGGTTCCTCCGCTGCGTCCGGAAGGAGTTCAAGGCGCAGTTCTGCGACGATTTGTCTCCTGTTTGCAACAAACACGCTTCCAACTAGAACATGGACATGTACGTTCCGACTACCGCGGCAAAGACACCGAACACCGTGAGGATGATGTCCACCACCGCCCAACACCTCTGCTCCTTGCGGAAGAGCTTGAAGTGAATCATTGTAGGGAAGATAAAGTTCACGAAGGAAGTCGCCGACGCTCCCGTGATCGACACCACGTTGCCGAATCGCGGCCAGAAGTACGCCAGCACCGTCATGATCAGCAGCGGCAGCACACGTGCCGCCACTCCCGGGAAGTCGGTAATAAACACGCCCGTGCGGTGATCCGTCGCCTGCTTCAGCTCCTGCGCCTTCTCCTCCATCGCCACTGCCACAGTCTCTCCCGCCTGCTCCTGAGTATTCTCCTGAGCAGTCTGAGGATTCTGAGGCGCCTGCTCGGCCTCAGGGGTGTGGACGACCTCGTTCTCCAGCAGGGCGTCGTCTCCGTTGCCGCAGCCAACTACAGGTGACGCTCAAGCGAAATATAAACTGGTGAACCAGGCGTCGATGGTGAGCGAGGAGGGGTAGACGATGATGGGCGTGATGAGAATGAGCATCACACACAGCACCGCGGAGGACGTGTAGTAGAAGGGCGACTGGTGCGGGATGTTGCGCATGATGAACACGTCGATTCCGCCCTCCACCTTGTTGAAGGTGAGCAGACCCAGCAGACCCATCGCCACGTAAAGGGACAGAGCGAAGATGATGCTGATGCTCACGATGGGCGAGATGCGCTCGGGGTGCATCATCGACACGTACGAGGACGGCACGAGGCAGTTCACAGCCAGACCGAAGGACAGCAAGCCGAAGCACTTGCCGACATCGATCGTGTTGTCCACCTTCCAGAAGGCGTTATCCCAGCTGAATCCCCAGTTCATCGCTCCGTAACTAGGCGTCAGCACTACCGACGAGCATCACATGATGATCACGATGCAGCAGAGGACCATGACGATGACGGATCCGAGAGAAGCGAAGGAGATGGACCTGCCAGTGAGGCGAACAGCAGAGGCCTACCGAAGGCTGCGCAGCAAGCACAGAGGGATTTCGATAAAGAGATAAAGGATGGTCCAGAAGCGGAAGTCCGACAGGAGATGCGCGTTGGGACCCCACGGCATGTCCGCCATCGAAAATCCGAAGGAGATCTGGTAGGACAAACCAGCACCGTATAAAGCGATAATGTAGGCAATATCCAGGAAGCGAGCGCCAACTAAGCCAAAATTCTAAGAGTGAATCGGATTCCCCACAACCACATCCCGCATCAGCTTGAGATAAGGATCCGTTCCCTCCTTCATCTTCACATCCATGCTCTTCGTGGCCTCAATCAGGCAGTTACTGCAGTATTTTGTCCAAAAGTACTGCAACACGATCATGGTCATGGTCAGGCCCACTCCCACCTAGGACGTGACGAGGACTGAATACCCGATACATGGCGGAAGGAATAGGGCAGGGCGAATAATACGACTCCGAGGTTCGTCGTAGCCATGTTCAAACAGGTCTGCGGTTAATGGATTCGAGAGGGCAAACCTGAAAGTCGGTTGTCAACATTGGTTTGCTCACAAAAGAATTAGTGAAAACACTTCATGCCGGCGTGACACACGCAGTTGACCCGTCATGACGAAACTCCCCATCCAAATCAACACACCACTGAACGCGTGATCAGCCGACACGACTTTTTGTTTTGAAACAAACAGCCGGAAAATACCATAGTTGCAGTAAAACAGCGCTTACAGAGGAATGTTGCCGTGCTTCTTCCAGGGGTTGGTCTTGCACTTGGTCTGGAGGATCTCCAGATCTTCGCAGAGTCTGCGACGGGTCTCCGTGGGCTCGATGATGTCATCGATGAAGCCTCTCTGGGCGGCCATCAGCGGGTTCGCGAAGTTGTACGAGTACTCGGCCTTGTTCTTCTCCAGGTCCTTGCCGCGGAAGATGATCTTCACAGCGCCCTCAGCGCCCATCACAGCGATCTCGCCGTTCGGCCAGCTGTAGTTGCTGTCGCCGCGCAGGTGCTTCGACGACATCACGCAGTACGCGCCGCCGTAGCTCTTGCGGGTGATCACCGTCACCTTCGGCACCGTCGCCTCCGCGTACGCGTAGATCAGCTTCGCACCCTCGCGAATGATGCCGCGGTGCTCCTGGTTCACGCCGGGCAGGAAGCCGGGCACGTCCACGAACGTCATGATCGGGATGTTGAAGGCATCGCAGAAGCGCACGAAGCGAGCGCCCTTCACCGACGCGTTGATGTCCAGGCAGCCCGCCAGCTCCAGAGGCTGGTTCGCCACAACGCCCACGGTGCGGCCCTCCATGCGGCCGAAGCCGATCACGATGTTCTTCGCGAAGTCCGGGGCGATCTCGAAGAACTCGTGGTCGTCCACCACCATCTTCAGCAGCTTCTTCATGTCGTACGGCACGTTCGCGTCCGCAGGCACGATGTTGTTCAGCGCGGGGTCCGCACGCTCGCGCGGGTCGCTGCACACGCGGGTCGGCACACCGTCCTTGTTGTTCAGCGGCAGGTAGTCGTAGAACTCACGCATCGCACGCAGCATCTCCACGTCGTTGTCGTACGCGCCGTGCGCCACACCGCTCTTCTTCGTGTGGATCGTCGCGCCGCCCAGCTCCTCCTGCGTCACCTCCTCCGCCGTCACCGTCTTCACCACATCGGGACCCGTGATGAACATGTACGACGTGTCGCGCACCATGAAGATGAAATCCGTGATGGCGGGCGAGTACACAGCGCCTCCGGCGCAGGGACCCATGATCAGCGAGATCTGGGGAATCACACCCGAGCTCAGCGTGTTGCGCTTGAAAATCTCGGAGTATCCGGCCAGAGAGTCGCAACCCTCCTGAATACGAGCGCCGCCAGAGTCGTTCAGACCGATCACGGGCGCACCCACGTCCATGGCCTTGTCCATCACCTTGCAGATCTTCTCGGCGTTCGTGCCCGACAGAGAGCCACCCAGCACGGTGAAGTCCTGGGCGAACAGGAACACCAGACGACCGTTGATCGTAGCGTGACCCGTCACCACACCATCGCCGGGGTAGTTCTGCTTCTCCATGCCGAAATGCACACAGCGGTGAGCCTTCAGCTGGTCGTACTCGCGGAAGGAACCCTTATCCACCAGCAGCTCGATTCTCTCGCGAGCAGTGAGCTTGCCTCTCTTGTGCTGAGAGGCGATACGCTTCTCGCCTCCGCCAACGAGGGCCTGGTGACGAGCTTCGGCGAGTCTCTCGGAGAAGGGCTTGGTCAAATCGACGGCTCCAGCAAAGCTGCGCTACTTCCTCACGCCACTCTCCCCTTCTCTTACAGTCATAGCCACAGCGCGCTTGGAGAGCATAGAAGGAACGGATGCCAGCATTTGGTGTATTCTATTCTACAAAACCAATACACAAGGGAAACGTGGAAGATGGATGTCCGACGCACGCCCTTTCCCTGCCCTTTGACAGTGCATGTCGATTCAATCGAGTGGTCTTATTCTCCTTTGATTTGCTGGGAAGACGTGCCATACGGAAGCATTATGAGGCAAAGGGGTTGGGGGAGGGGAGGAGCGGGGTGGAGGGGGAATTGGTGTTGATGTCCGTTTTTTATCCTTGTGTGAATTTCTATGCATCTCTGTAATGCATTGCAGGTGACAAATCGTAATTGTGGAGTAATCCCTCCATTCTCTCTTCATTCTTGCTTTTCGTTCACACAATGAATATAACTCACGATACACACTCCATTACACACACTTTCATTTGCTTTGGTTTCCCATCCACTCCAACACAACCCCACTCTTTTGATCCCCTTCATCACGCAAACACAAGACACTTCACGACCCCCTCCACAACCATGAATATCACAGCAAACAGACCCGCGTCACCCCCTCCAAATTCCGCCGTGCAGAGCCCATTCCACAAACTCGAAGGGTCAGAAAAGTCTTATCGCGATACTTGGATAGTCTCGAAAATGGTAAGTCTTGATGACGTCGTTGCGGCGGGCTAACGGGGACGTAGGTCAACTTCACCATCGATCAGATCCGTCATATGATGAATATGACTCACAACATCCGTAACCTTTCTGTGGTCGCCCACGTCGATCACGGCAAGTCCACCCTTACCGATGCTCTGGTGTCTAAGGCTGGTATCATCTCCAAGAAGGCTGCCGGTGACGCCCGTTTCACGGATACCCGTGCTGATGAGCAGGAGCGTTGCATTACCATCAAGTCGACCGGTATCTCCCTGTACTTCGAGTACGACCCTGAGACGATCGATAAGCAGGCGGCTGCTCCTCTGAACCCCACGGAGGAGGGCGATCCCACTGAGGAGGATATTGAGATCAAGCAGAACTCCTACCTGATCAACCTGATCGATTCTCCGGGACACGTCGACTTCTCGTCTGAGGTCACGGCTGCCCTTCGTGTGACTGATGGTGCCCTGGTCGTCGTGGACTCTGTCGGTGGAGTGTGCGTGCAGACCGAGACCGTGCTGCGCCAGGCCCTGGCCGAGCGTATCCGCCCCGTGCTGATGTGCAACAAGCTGGACCGTGTGATTGCCGAGCTGCAGCTGGACCCCGAGGAGGCGTACCACAAGCTGATGAAGTCCGTGGAGTCCGTGAACGTCATCATCGCCACCTACCCCGATGAGGCGGTGGGCGACATCCAGGTGTACCCCAACCAGGGCACCGTGGCGTTCGGCTCGGGTCTGCAGCAGTGGGGCTTCACGCTGCGCAAGTTCGCCCGTCTGTACGCGAAGAAGTTCGGTATTGACGAGACGAAGATGATGGAGCGTCTGTGGGGCGACTACTTCTTCGACGCCGAGAACAAGAAGTGGGCGAAGACGGACAAGAAGGACGAGCGCAAGGCGCAGGGCAAGAAGCCGCTGAAGCGCGCGTTCGTGCAGTTCGTGCTGGACCCCGTGTACGGTCTGTACCGCGCGCTGAACGAGGGCCGCACGGAGAAGTACATGAAGATGCTGGACACGCTGGGCGTGACGCTGACCTCCGAGGAGAAGGACCTGCGCGACAAGGCGCTGGTGAAGCGCGTGATGTCCAAGTGGCTGCCCGCCGCCGACGCGCTGCTGGAGATGATCGTGCTGCACCTGCCGTCCCCCGTGGACGCGCAGAAGTACCGCGCTCCTCTGCTGTACGACGGACCTGAGGACGACGAGGCCTGCACCGCCATGAAGAAGTGCGACCCCAACGGCTGCCTGATGATGTACGTGTCGAAGATGGTGCCCACCGCCGACCAGTCGCGTTTCTACGCCTTCGGCCGTGTGTTCTCCGGCATCATCCGCTCGGGCCAGAAGGTGCGCATTCTGGGACCCAAGTACAGCGCCACGAACAAGAGCGATCTGCTGATCAAGTCCGTGCAGCGTACCGTCATTATGATGGGCCGCACCGTGGAGCAGGTGGCCGACATTCCTTGCGGCAACACCTGCGGTCTGGTGGGCGTGGACCAGTACATCCTGAAGCAGGCTACGCTGACCGACTGCGAGTCCGCCATGACCATCAAGATGATGAAGTTCTCCGTGTCGCCCGTCGTGCGCGTGGCCGTGGAGCCCAAGAACCCCGGCGACCTGCCTCGTCTGGTGGAGGGTCTGAAGCGTCTGTCGAAGTCCGACCCCATGGTCGTGATCACCAACACGGAGGCCGGCGAGCACATCATCGCTGGTGCCGGTGAGCTGCACCTGGAGATTTGCCTGAAGGATCTGCAGGACGACTTCATGAAGGGCACGCCCATCAAGATCTCGCCGCCCGTGGTCGAGTTCCGCGAGTCGGTGAACCAGGCCACGACGGAGCCCGGTCTGGCGAAGTCCCCCAACAAGCACAACCGTCTGTACGTGAACGTGGAGCCCATGCCCGACGGCCTGGCCCAGGAGATCGAGGACCAGAAGGTGACGCCCGAGCAGGAGTTCAAGGAGCGCGCGCGCTACATGTCCACCACCTACGGCATGGACGTGGAGCTGATGCGCAAGATCTGGGCCTTCGGTCCCAACGGCAACGGCCCCAACATCTTCTGCGATGCCACGCACGGAGTGCAGTACCTGAACGAAATCAAGGAGTCCGTGGTCGCTGGCTTCGGCGCCGCCTGCGCTGCCGGCCCCATGTGCGACGAGCCTTGCCGCAACGTGCTGTGCAAGCTGATGGATGTGACGCTGCACGCCGATTCCATCCACCGTGGTATGGGTCAGATCATGCCCCCTGCCCGCCGCGTGGTGCTGGGCACCATGCTGAAGGCCGAGCCCATCCTCGTGGAGCCCGTGTTCCTGTGCGAGATCCAGGTGCCCAGAGCCGTCTCCGGCGGTATCTACGGCGTGCTGACCCGCAGACGCGGCCACGTGTTCGAGGAGATCGACGAGGTCGGCACTCCCATGATGAACATCAAGTCCTACCTGCCCGTCGCCGAGTCCTTCGGCTTCACCCAGGACCTGCGTGGCGCCACTGCTGGTCAGGCCTTCCCTCAGTGCGTGTTCTCGCACTGGCAGGCCTACAACGGCGGTGATCCTCTCACCGAGGGAACCAAGACCAACGAGATGGTCAAGTCCATCCGTAACCGCAAGGGTCTCGCTCCCGAGGTCCCGACCCCCGATCGTTACCTCGATAAGCTGTAAGGCGTCCTCTTAGATTTGATGTGATGTGTTTGTTCCACAAACAGCACAGTGGAAAATCCGCTTGCCGTTGTTCTCGTTTCTTCTGTTTCCGAATCGCTTCCGTCCTCTGAGATTCTGAGCGTAGTTCTCGTCCACCTTGCCGAATCTCGCCTCTCTCGCGCTCAGCACCTCCTGCGATGCCGTCGGCTCGGCGAAGCGCTGCTTGCGCGCTTGCATCTTCTCCTCGTCATTGCCTCCAAAACGCTGCTTGCGGGCCTGCATCTTGTCCTTGTCGTTGCCTCCGAAGCGCGCTCTCCGAGCAGCCAGCACATCTTCTCTCAGACTCGAGGATTGCTTCGCATTGGCTTTGAGCAGCTGCGCACGGCACTGCTCGCGATTGAACTCAGCGCCAAACTTCTTGGCTCTCGCCTCGCGCTTGTCCAGCTCCGCTTCAATGTCAAACGCTTCCTCAGCCGGCTGCACTTCCTGATTCGCAGCAGTCTCTGTTTCCGCAGAGACTTCCGTAGTGACAGGCGCCTCAACAGAGACTTCCGTCGAGAGGGGCGCTTCCGCAGATACCTCCGTAGAAACGGGCGCTTCAGACTCCGTAGGAACGGAAGACTCCACTTGGACGGGAATGGCCGGAGCCTCCTCTGTTCATTAGGAATGACACTCAATTCTCACCTTCTACGGGAGCGCTTTCTTCTACAACAGGATCGCCTACACTGTCATTTCAAAAGATCGAAGAAACTACTTGGCGCTGCCGAAGTCGCTTCTTGGGGAGCTTCGACAGCAGGAACCTCCTCCGTTGTGCTGGAAGCCGCAGCAGCCGTCGCTCCGTCGGGGTGCTGCTCCTTGAATGTGGTGTATCGCTCAATCAGCTCCTTCTTCGTTCCCGATCCGGAAAGTCCCAGCTTCTTGAGCTCTGTACGGATCTTGGAGATGGGGAGAGATGTGATGTCAGTTTCGGACATGGGGATGATTTGTTTGACACTCCTCCTTCCTTCCAAACATCTCACATGCTCTCACTTCCCCTTTTCTTCACATCAATCACCTCTCCCTCATGAAGACCAAACCACTCCATTCACTCTTCTCCTCTCTCTCCTCACTCTCCACAACCCATAGAATGCAGTACTGGTGCTTTTCATTCATACCGCAGTTTTCAGAATTACTCACAGAGTGTTAGCCATGAAGGTTGTTTGGTGGCGGATTTGACTTAGCCGTAGTTTGTATTTGCATTGTGCGTACTTTCTGTTGTGCTTTCTGGTTCACCGTGTTTTTCGTCCGTGACGCGTAGTTGAGGGTCCCAAGGATCTGAAGCTGGATCTGATGTCGGGTTCGTCGATCAGCATCTCGTGGAGTGCCGTGGACGGGGCTTCCTCCTACGATGTGGACGTGAAGCCCGCTCCCACGATGGAGAACGACCTCTCCGTCCCCACGAACTATGCGTTCGTGGACGGGCTGAAGGCGGACGTGGAGTACTCGATTCGCGTTGCGGCTCGCATCAACGGGGCTCTCACCTCCTATTCGAACGTGCTGAAGGTGACTCCCAGCGGTGCGCCCATCATCGCCCCCGCTCCTCACGTCCTTTCCTTCGACGAGACGTCTGTCACTCTGGGCAGACGCCACATGCGCCACTACCGCAACGGCAACGACCTGAAGAAGGTGATCGTGGCCGTTCAGGAGGAGGGTGGCGAATCGAAGGAATTGGAGTTCAGCGTCGCAGTCGTGCTCTCTCCTCACCCGTAGTACTCGCTGCCTCTGAAGGTGCAGGGCCTGACCACGGGCAAGAGCTACTCGTTCGCGTGGCGCTTCGGCAATGAGAAGGGCGTGCAGGAGACGCTGAGCCGCTTCTCCCCCGCGGTGACGCTGCGCGCGGCGACGGTGCCGGAGCCCCCGAGCAACGTGCACATCAAGGTGGTGGACGACGCGCTGCTGGTGCGCTGGCACATGAAGGAGAGCGGCGGCCGCCCGGTGCTGAAGTTCAACGTGCGCGTGAGCGACGCGAGCGGCCGCGTGCTGTTCGAGAAGACGGCCTACCGCGACTTCATCGCCTTCCACCACGTGCCGCAGCGCGACGACCTGCAGGTGGCCGTGAGCGCCATGACCGCGCTCGGACTCTCCGCCTGGTCGCAGCCCTACGTCTTCGCCTCCTCGCGTACCGGCGTGCAATGCGACTCACCGCTAGGCCCGCGCATCGCGCTGCAGGCGGTGGAGGCGCACGACACTACCGCCATGGTGCACCTGAACCTGACGGCGCCCGGCAACGTGGTCTGCTCCGTGTACTCCGCCTCCATCCGCCCCGCCTTCACCGAGCGTCGGGTGAACCACGCCGGCCACGCGCGCGTGTTCATCGCTGGGCTGAGCCAGGGCGCCGCCTACGAGGTGAGCTGCTCGCTGAGCGCGGCGAGCGCCACGGGTGCCACGGGTGCCACAGGTGCCACGGGCGCGGCGGTGACGTCGAACACGCTGTCGTTCACGACGCAGCACCACGCGGACGCGCACGTGTCCATCACGGAGGTGGAGGCGTTCGCGACCTTCGCGCGCGTGCACGTGAAGAGCGAGGTGCCGGGCACGGTGATGTGCTTCCCGCACCGCAAGCACTTCGGCGACGTGAGCGCGCACGCCTTCCGCCGCTTCGCCAAGACCGTGTTCGTAGACGCGCGCGGCGGGCGTGAGGCGTAGCTGAAGGACCGCGCGGAGGAGAAGACGCTGGTGTTCGCGGGCCTGCACCGCGGCAGCCAGTACCGCCTGAAGTGCATGATGGCGCACGAGCTGGCGCACCTCACCCACGACGGCCGTCCCATGCGCCGACTCAGCGAGGCCGCGGGCAGCGAGACGGAGTTCGCCACGCAGAGCAACCCCGGTGCGAGCCGCGCGCGGGCCTGACATGTAGTGAGCACGCAGCCGAAGGTGACGCGGGTGCTGCCCGAGCCGTCGCTGGCGGTGACGGCGCACACGCTGGTGACCATCGCCTTCGACGTGCCGGTGGCCATGGGCACTGGCGTGGTGTACCTGGGTCACAGCCCGAGTGCGTGCGCGTGCCCCTGCTGACGCCTAGACGCGATGGAGTTCCCCGTGACGCTGGCCGCCGTGAGCGGACTCACCGCCTCGTTCGCGATGCCGGCCTTCAGCGGGCGCGTGTACCTGACGGTGCCGGCGGGCGCGGTGGTGTCGGAGGAGAGCGGCGACGGCAACGAGGCGTTCCAGTTCGGCACGGCCGCCTTCTGGCACTACGAGGGTGCGGGCGGCGCGGCGGCGTGAGGCGTAGAGCGCGGCGAGAACCAGTGCCTGCTGCAGACGCAGACCATCGCGCGCCGTGCGGGCGTGGTACGCTACCAGTGCGAGGACCCCGTGGTGCTGCCCGCGGAGTGCGCCGCCGTGTTCGGCGAGGTGGCCGTGCCGGCGAGCGCCATGCACACGAGCGAGCGCGTGCTGTCCTTCCGCGTGCCGGCGGCGGTGGAGCTGGCGCTGGCGCAGGAGGTGCACTTCACGCTGGCGAACTGCGGGCTGAACGCGGAGACCACGGTGCGCGTGGCGGACAGTGGGCGCGCGGCGGGCGAGTGAGGCGTAGCGATCCCGCAGCCGCGCGTGGTGGCGATCACGCCGGCGGGCGAGCTGGCGGCGGGCGAGACGGTGACGGTGGAGCTGGAGTTCGACGAGCAGGTGCACGCGGCGGTGGAGCAGCCGCGCATCGTGGTGCTGGGGCAGGAGGCGGCGGTGCCCGTGGAGGTGAGCGGCGCGCGCGTGCGCTTCCAGCTGACGGTGCCGGACGTGGAGATGCTGCGAGTGCGGTCGGCGGAGTGGCGTGAGGCGTAGTTCGTGCTGCAGAAGGAGGTGCTGCGCGACGACATGGACAGACCGCTGGAGAGCGACGTGGAGTTCAGCCGCTTCGTGGGCGCGGCGTGCGGCCCTGCCTACCTGGAGAGCAAGATTCAGGCAGACAGCCTGTGCCGCTGCCGTAGAACGAGCACGCAGTGCGAGTGCCATTGCGGAGAGTTCGGCATCTCGAAGGTGTATTGAGTGTTCTGTAGTCTGGGGTGTTTGCGACAAACAGGCAGCAAAAGGGTTATTTCACACACGGCGGAAGCTCCACGTAGTCAAAGTCGTCGGGGATCTCGAGAGCCTGGTCCGCCTCCTTGCTGCTGATCCCCTGCTTGCGCGTCAAAAAGCTTTTCATGCTCCAGATGTTGTCTACTCCTCAGTCCATCGCCCCAATCAAACCCGTCCACCGATTGGCTCCATCTACTGCTGTCTTGATGTCCTCCTCTACATTTGATGGTATTTGGTTGGGCGCACTCATTTGGCGAATGGTCTCCGGGTCGTGCTCCTTCAGTGTATCCAGGGTGGACAGGAGTCCCTCCTTCTCCGACTTCAGTGCCTCGTACTGTTTCAGCAACTCGGAGCGATGCTCCTAGGAATCAGAATAGGAGCGAACCGTCAACGCTGTCGGGCTTGTCCACCTTGGCCTTGGCAATCTCCGCCTCCAACTTTTCCTTTTCCTCCCTGGCAGAGCCGACGCTCTGGCGAAGCGTGTCCAGCTTGCGCTTCTTCTACCCATCACGTTGAAGTGGAAACAGAACCAGAACGTAGGACTGGGAGGGAAAGATCCAGAACAACGAGTTGCTCCCAACCTTTTCCTGGATAATCATATCGTCGTCGAGCATCTCCTGGACAACGTCCTTGATCACCATTCCAGCTACCCAATCACATGTGCGTCAAGAACCCCACAAATGCCCTGCTCCTTGCCTATCTTCTCCAGCTCCTTCATGTTGTACACCGATTTCTGGAAATGAGGCACCACACATCAACATTACCCCAGCCAGCATGGCATCCCTCATTTTCTGCTTCTTCTCGTCTGCCGAAAGGCCGCGCTTCTTTGCCATGTTGTTGTTACGCTTTGAATTCAAAAACTGTGATGGAGAAGAAATAGCGGCAAAAGTGAAACCACCGGAAAACCAACAACAACAGCATCATTGTATTTCTCTTGGTTGATAGATGCCATTTTGATGCAAAGAAAGGTCATCCGGAGAATGAGAGCCATGATGGAAACACATACTGTAAAGCCCCCAAAGGATTGCACTTATGGAATAGAATCCAATGAAAGCATGAAAAGAGACACTTCTCCCTGATGACTCGTTACAAAAATAGGGCGAATTTCCGGACCTCGTTTTTGCGGAATTGTACATGACACAAATAACCAATGGAACCCGTTGTTACGGTGGAAAAAGTTGTTCCTGAGACACAGCCTCCCGTTGAGGTTGCTGTCGTCGAGAATAAGGCTGAGCCGGTCACTCCTACCAGTGTGGAGGTGGACAACTCGAAGGAAGCGAAGAAGGAGGAGAGCACTGTGGAATACGAGTATTCTGCTTTCAGCGCGACTGGTTCCACGTTCATTTCTTCCATCCTGAATATGACCAACACCATCATTGGAGCGGGTACGCTGTCTCTCCCCAGTACCATTCTCGATGGCGGTATTATCGGAGCGGGCTTGCTGCTGGTTTGCTCACTGATTCTGTCTCTTTTCGGCGCTCACTACCTCGTCACGGCTGCCGTGTACACAAAGGAGGACTCCTACGGCTTTATCGGCAGAAAGGCCGTGAACAAGACTGTGGGCTACATTGCGGATATCTTCATGATTCTTTTCGACTTCGGTATTTCCGTGGGTTACATGAACATCATCTTCGGTCAGACCGTTGATCTCATCTCCAACTTCTCCGGCATTGCTCTGAAGACGGTGAACAATCACAAATGGGTTTGCCTTTTCCTTCGCATTCACAGCTAGTGGATTTCGCTGATCGAGTGTATCGTGCTCATGTTCCCCTTCCTGTGCGTGCCGACTGTGGATGCGCTGAAGTGGACCTCTGCCATCTCGATCGTCTGCATCATCATGTTCGTGTTCATCGCCATCTTCCTGGGCATCTCGCAGGTGTCAAGCAACGTCGTCCTCTCCTCCTCCTATCACCTCTAGCCGCTGACCTACCATCTGTTCCCGCGCTCCCTGCCCGACTTCCTGAGCGCCATGTCCGTCTTCTTCACCTGCTTGTGCTCGCACGTGAACATCCCCAAGATGACGCAGGAGCTGAAGGTGCCCAAGTCCACCAAGTTCGCCAGCCGCGTGCAGAAGATGGACCGCGTGGACATGTACTCCTTCCTGCTCAGCACCGTCGTCTACTACGCCGTCGGCGTCTGCGGCTACCTGGCCTTCGGCGACAATGTGGGCGGCAACCTGCTGGACAACTTCACCTCGCTGAACGTGTGGTACCTGAACATCGTGAAGATCGCCTACACCATCATCGCCGTCTTCTCCTACCCCATGCTCTCCTTCTCGCCGCTCGTCTCCATCGACAAGACCTTCTTCAAGCAGCCGCGTCCCACGTCGCGCCGCATCCTCGAGGCCTTCATCTGGACCCTTCTCTGCTTCATTGTGACGATGCTGATCCCCTCGCTCCGCACCGTCTTCTCGCTCACCGGCGCGCTCTGCGGAGCCGTGCTGGTGTTCATGTGGCCTGCCGTCTTCTACATCTTCATCAACAAGAGAGAGAAGGCCAAGGAGCACTCCAAGCGAATTCCGCTCTTCAAGGCGTCGAAGGTCTCCATTGTCTTTGCCTGGATCCTAATCGTCTTCGGTGCTATTGGCGCTGTGGTCCTCACCTCGTTGGAGGTTAAGAACATGATCGCGAAGTAAGTGATGCAGTGTATCCCTATTCTTCGTGCCGTTTAGGATGGATGAAATGTTCCTTGTTTGTTCCTCACCGCTGTGTCACGAGTAGGTGAACAGGAGCGTCTCAGACCGCATTCCGTGCTGCGAGCTCCACTATCACGGAAGGATTTACCTCCTCGACTGCGGCTGGGACCTGTCCTATTTGAACGTGTTCCTCCCTCCCCCGGCAGCGCTCCGCGAATCCAAGGTGGTCTCGCCCCTGGACTTGCCGCAACTCGATAATCCAGTTGTCGAGTTGAACGGCGGCGTGTTCCTGAACACCGATCCCTTCATCATTTCCTACGCCCTCGATCGAATCGATTGGGCCTCGATCGATGCGATCTTCGTTTCGACTGTCGGAAGCTACGTGCTTCTGCCCATCATATTGCGGGAAACAGAGTTTTCGGGTGCCATCTACGCTCCGCGTCCCTTATGTGAGGTGCGGTTCATTCTCTGCGAATGAGGAATAGATTGCCACAAACGAATGCAAGGCGATCGCGAGTATTCCCTCCACACGGCCACTGCCGAAGAATCTCTCCGATCTGGTGCACCACCTTCCTTCCTACCGTGGTGACGAGTACTGTGGTTACAGCTTGTTCTCCTCCACCGATATGGAGCGAGGTAGTAGCCGTGCTTTTACTTTCCTGTAGTATCCTCGCTCGTGAAGAAGGTGAGCTACGGAGAAGTGATCGAGCATGATCGGACCGTCTCGGTCGGCTGCTTCTTCGACGGCAACGGCCTCACCTCCTGCGGGTGGTGGTTCAAGCCCACCGTGTCGAAGGATCCGCTGACTGCCGACGTCGTGTACTTCCCCTCGGATCAGTTCATCGCCTCTCCGCTAACCCCTCCGTTGCAAACAACCGTTATTGAGAAGTGCCGCTCCATCATCTTCGGAAGCCACCCCCAGCTCGCCGAGTCGGAGAGGCGCGACGCCATCTTGGACATGAAGGAGTTGAACCAAACCATCCGTCCCGAATAGTGCATGAAATGACGTCTAGAGCGCTATCACAATGAGAACAAGGTGGTGGTTTTCTTGGGTGCCGTAGATGATGTGATGATCGCCGTGCTTACGACGCTGACGAAGGAAACGACCACCAAAGGCAAGCTCCCGCTGGTGTGCTTCGTGGACGAGGGCGACACCTGGTTCTTCCAGGCGGCGAGTCGCTATCAGTTCCACCCGGAGTGTTTGAACGAGGAGTTGAAGCGAAAGATGTGGGGATTCCGACGTGCCTGTGAGGTAGAATTGGTGGGGTGCCCCCACTGCCGTGGCTGAGCAGTGAGAGTGACGTGGTGTCCGTGACGTCGTCGCCGTCGCGTCTGCGAAACGCCTCCTTCGTGCTGTTTCCACACCCGCAGTTCGGATGCTCCTACGCCGCGTCTCTCTTTCTCAACTACGAGAACTACGAGTTCATCACACTCTCCGATGCCTGTTGTCGGGCGCTGTTGGAGCCGCTGCTGCCGGACGCGCGGCGCCTGCACACGGCGTGGCTGCGAGGGCCGTCTGCGGAGGTGGAGAAGGCCGCGAAGAAGACGCGCGTGGTGCGGGCGTGGCAGGAGCGTGGGCGTGTGGAGATGGCGTGCGAGGCGAACGCGCTGGTGCGGCTGCCGCTGCGCGTGGGAGTGGGGGCGTGGGGTGAGGCGTAGCAGTTCTCGGTGAAGCGAGCGATCGATGTGAGTGACGGACTGAAGTGGGTGGAGCGGGGAAGCAAGGAGCTGGTACTGGGCGGCAGGGCGTGTCCGCTGCGCGAGGAGACGCCGCTGGAGGCGGTGGAGAAAAAGGCGAGGCAGCTGGGAGAGGTGGAGGTGAAGGATGGCGTGGTGACGATTCTGTCGACGGGCGTGAAGCTGCGGGTGGAGGGCAGGAGAGTGGTGATTGAGGACGCGAAGGAGGAGGACCGGAAGCGAGTCTTTGCGTTGTTCTCGTAGTGTACTATTGACTGTTTCCTGACAATCCCTTGCTTGTTTGCTTACACTCTGCTTCCCTGTTTGCGAACAAACACCCCACTTCCCTGCCTTGATCTCCTTTACCATCTTCTTCAACAGAATGACCTTCTCGCGGCAGTCCAACAGCATCAGCTCGTCCTGCAGCAGCCGCTCCTCCATCTTCTTCGCCTTCTCTGCCTTCTTCTTGCGCATCTCCTCCTTCTCCTTCTCCAGCTCCTGCTTTCGCTTCTCCGCCTCGATGCGACGGCGCTCCGCTTCCTCCTCCTTCTTCTTGCGCGCCGCCGCCTCTTCCGCCTCTCTCTTCTTCCGCTCACGCTCCTCCTCCTCCTTTCTCTTTCTCTCCTCCTCCTCCTTCTTCTTTCTCTCCTCCTCCTCCTTCTTCTTCCGCTCCTCCTCCTCTCTCTTTCTCCGAATCGCCACGATCTCCTTCACCTCGTCCTTCAGCGCCAGCAGCGCCTTCAGCCGGTCTCGGTTCTTCTCCACCGTCTCTCTCATCGCCTCGATCCTCTGCTTCTTCTCCTCGTTCGTCGCCGGCGCGGGACGTCGCAGCTCCGCCAGGCGCTGGTACGTGCGCTTCTCCATCTCCTTTTGCTCCTTCTCCCTCTGCAGCTTCTCCAGCATCTGCTCGCGCGCCTTCTTCACCGCCTCCTCCCGCTTCTTCTGGTCCGCCTCGCGTGCCTTCTGTTCCGCGCTCTTCTGCTCGTCCAGCTGCGCCGTCGACGCCTTGTACTTGCCCGCGTCGAAGCCCATCGACACCTCGTAGATGCGTCGGCGCTCCTCCTCGAATCGCTTCATCTGCTCCGCCGCCTCCTTCTGATTCTGCCGCTCCTTCTTCGCGATCTCCTCCTGCATGCGCTGACGTCGCTTCTCCGCCAGCGCCTCCCGCTCGCGCTCGCGCTGCTCCAGCTCCTCTTGCTCCTTCCGCCGACGCTCCTCCTCGCGCCGCTCCAGCTCCTCCTGCCGTCTGCGCGCCGCCTCCTCGCGAATGCGCCGCTGCTCCTCGATCTTGCGGTTGCGCTCCGCCTCCTGCGCCGCCAGCTTCTCCTCGATCTTGCGCTGACGCTCCTCCTCCTTCCGCTTCTGCGCCTCGTACTCCGCCTTGCGCCGCTCCTCCTCGCTGTGCTGGCGCCGCTCCTCCTCCTGGCGCATGCGCTCGCGCTCCTCCAGGTTCTTCTTCTCGTTCTGCTTCACGCGCTCCGCCTCCTCACGCGCGTTCCTCTCCATCTCTCTCTTGTAGTCGCTGCCCGACGACGTGTTCAGCGCCTCCGCCTCCATCATGCGCGAGAACTTCGGCGACATCAGCCCGCCCGCGCGCGGCGTCTCCTCCTTCTCCACCGCCGCCTCCATCGCCGCCGTCGGCAGCTCCTTCATCACGTACGCCTCGCCCTTGCGGCGCTCCACCGGCTCCGTCGATGCCGTGTTGGCGCGGTCCTCGCGGCGAATCGTCTCGTCGCGCTCGCGCAAGGTCTTGATCATGCCCTCCAGCTCCGCCATCTCCGCCTCGGGGCGGCTCAGCGCGCGGCACCAGTCCGAGATGCGCGTGACGTCCACCACGGAGTAGGACGGCTTCTCCTTGTCCAGCAGCGCCAGCAGCACCGCGTCGGGGATGCTCGGCACCACAGGGCTATGGATGAAGCAGGGGCAGGGGACGCACCAGCCGCCCGCGGCGCGCTCGGCGAGGAACTGCGCGACGGCGTCGAAGCACTGCTGCTTGGAGACGTCGGCGGGCGAGACGGCTTCCGCGGGGATGGCGTGGTACTTGCAGACGAGCATGAGGAGATAGGCGTGGGCGAAGAGCGTGCGGAGCTGGCGCACGGAGAAGGCGACGGAGTGCGCGAGCAGGCGGCGCACGGCGTACTCGGAGAGGCAGTTGTCGTAGCTGGAGAGCAGGCGCTGGATGCAGGCGGCGCGCTGCTCGGCGGCTGTGGGTGAGAGGAGAGGGGAACGCGCACTGGGCGAGTGGTAGAAGATACGATGGCGCTGGAGGTCCTGAAGGGTGTTGTGCAGCGCGAAGGGCGTTTCGGTGTTGACGATGACGATGACCCTGGGGGTGAGAGGCGGCGGGGAGGGGTACGCGTCGGACGGTTGGAGGGAAGCGAGATTCTTGCAGAGGGCGCTCTCCACCGTCTTGCGCTTCAGGCCCTCGGAGGGGCTCGCGTGGATGTTGGTGATGATGCTGAGGGTGAGGAGACCAGGAAGCGAGCACCCGTCCAGATCCTCAATGAACAGGATCACGGGCTTCTGCTGCTTGGAGTGCAGTGCCTTGCACTCTTCGAATACGGCGTTGACACGGGGCTCGCACTCCTTCTACGCCTAACTCCCGGTCGGAATGCGGACGGAAAAGGTGGTGATCACGTCCTCACGATGCAGCACGACGTAGGGCAGGTCCATCATGGACGCTACGATCTGCAATGTGAGAGAAAACGCTCGAGCGCTCACCTTCACCGTATCCTTTTGCTGGTTTCCGGGGACGCCAAATCTAGATGAAAGGGCGGAAGAAGGGTTTACTGGACGATGAATCCGAAGCTCTCTTGATTATCGATGGATTCGTTGATGGCATTCGCCAGCTCTATCAGCTTGTCCTGGTTTACAATAAGATCCTGATCCGAAACCTACGTCTCAACCATCACGTCAACCATCACGTCGGATCCCTCCAAAATGGAAAAGAGGGAGTTCTTTATGTCTTCCTGAGCGATCGCGCTCTTGATAGACGCATGCTACGCGTGAAACTGGCTTCGGGAGGATACGAGGCCCTTGATTCCGTCCACCACGCCTTTGTTCGATACCAAGCTCAACGCAGAGTGGATATGCTCTTCAGCAAAGACGGACGCATCGAAGCCCTGCTCCTTTCCCTTCTCAATGCTTTCATATGCGTCGTTGATTTCACGAACAATCACTTCCATCCTATCACTGGTTCTGGGCAAATCCCTGCTTGTTCCGCTACACAAAAACGGGCCGAAAACGGTACTCTAACAAACAACGCGAAAACCAACTAGTTCACCTCCTATAGGCTTTAGGGCATGATAGGAAGCGCATCCACTCCATAAATCTCCTTCTTCACACGCGCGTAGCGGCCCCAGCGGCACTCCGTGTACTTCCAGTAGTCCCAGTCGATGGTGCTCATCTGCTTCTGCAGCAGGCCCCACAGGAACCAGTGGAAGTCCGTCAGGAGCGTGTGCTTGCGCACAGTCTCCTTCAGCTTCTCCACCTCCTCCTCCGTCGGCTCCTTGCCGAAGCGGGCGCGCAAGTACGAGCGGATGAAACGTCTCTGCTGCTCCTCGGTGGGTCCCAGAGACTCGCGCAGGATTTCCGACTCGGGCAGGTTGTAGTCCGTCATCCACTCGCAGAAGTGGTTCGCAATGTCCACTCCCACGGAGATGGGGCCCGAGTACTCGAAGTCAACGAACATGATGTCGCCCTCCTTGTTCATCAGAATGTTGCCGTGCTGCAGGTCGTGGTGGCCAAACACCACCTCGTAATCCTCAGAGGTGATCAGCGACTTCAGACTCTCGATCTCGGGAAGAATCAAGTCGAGACGCACGTTCTTGAAAATGTCCTTCGTGCCTAGCTATCAGGAGGAGTAGGGAAAAGAACAGGAATTCTTGATACCCTCGGCCCAGTAGTAGTAGTGCTTGAAGTACTCCTCCTTGTCGTAGGAATTGAGCTAGGAATAACGGTCGGAACAAGGAGGCACCTTGATGTTGTGCATCGAAGCGAGCTTGACGGCAATCTTGTCCGAAATTTCGTCCTCGCGCATCTGGGGAGCAAGAAGGGGCTACACATGACAAGTGACTTCTTCTCTTACATCATAACCCTCTCTCCAAACCTCCAGTCTACCGCCAGGGAACGACTTCAGCAGGCTGATGCCGAAATTCTCGTCGCTCAGCTTCTGGAAGTAGTACAGCTCGTCATCTCTGTTGAAGAAGAGATCGGTGCTGCAACCGTACGCGCGGAACAGCAGAGGCTGACACTTCTTGCCCTTCACGGTCACCTTGAAGATGATGTTCGTCATGGCTCCTATTCCGTGAGCGCCTTCATCAACAGCGCCTACCGCTGATTCTTCTCACTTCAATCTCGTCAGGAGACTGAACGTCCTTCCACACAGGGAGATCATTACCCTTGATCTGCTCAAACGCCAATTGGTTCATATCACTATTTTCCGTGTCGATGTAGTACGTCATTTCTCTAGCCAGCGATAATTGTTCAATGAACTACTGACCCTTTGTGGAACACGAAGTGAGAACCGCGGGAATTCCAACATGCATTTGGAATGTTCTGGCAAAGCGCAAGATTTCGAGGACAGGACCAGGCTTATTCCATTCTCATTAAACCGGAATAGGAACGGACACTTCATGCCTCTAATTGGAGTGACTGTACGTGCAACCCACAATGGCATTAGGGACAGAAAGCTACATAGGACGTGTAATCCGTCTCTTCAGTGAAGAGAGAGTGTTTTGGAATGAATCATACTGCGTTTGCTGAGAGACACTAATGGGCTTCAAATAGAAAGAATAGAAGAGTATACACAGAGTGAGAGACGCTCCACGAAACCGAATCTGCATGCTCATTACCACATTCAAGTTCACTTCTTCACAACGCACTATGGAAAACGAGTCAATCGAGTGGTCAAAGTACAATATCTTCCAGAGAGTCCTCTTCTGGTGCGTCATCCACTATGACATCACCATTCCCGTTCTGCTCGTAATTGTAACCATTATCATGGTCACCAACTGTATCATTGCAAACCGGATGTATAACGAGGAAGTGAAGGTACTCTTCTGGGACGTGGATGATCCTGTAGGAAACGAAGGCAAAGAAGGAGAAGAAAGTAGTTGTCACACACGCCAAGGCTGAGTTCTGTGTTTGTAACAAACATCCCAATTCTCCTTCTTCAGCTCTCCGCAGTCCGTGATGGCGATGGTCTTCCTACGCGTCACACGCCCTCCGCATCACTACATGGGACTGCCGCTCTCCGTGCCCAGCATCTCCAGGCTCTTCAGCACGTTCATTCCCTTCTTCACCTCGCCGAACACCACGTGGTGGCCGTTCAGCCAGGGGCAGGGAACAGTGGTGATGAAGAACTGAGAGCCGTTGGTGTTGGGGCCGCAGTTCGCCATGGAGAGGAGGCCAGGACCCGTGTGCTTCAGTGTGAAGTTCTCGTCGGGGAAGCGCTCGCCGTAGATGGACTCACCGCCGGTGCCGTTTCCGTTCGTGAAATCACCTCCCTAGTTGTGAAACACGAAGATGGTGAAAACCTGGCACATGAACTGGGGAATGACACGATGCAGGGTGCAGCCCTTGTAGTGGAGCTTCTTTCCCGACTTGCCGACTCCCTTCTCTCCCGTGCAGAGGCAGCGGAAGTTCTCGGCGGTCTTGGGAACGACATCGGCGCGGAGCTACCCTTCATTCCCCCCACATTCTCCTACTTCAAACACGATGCGGCCCATGTCCTTTCCACCGGCGCTGAAGTCCATGAACACGAGAGGATTGTCGGCGCGAGACGCAAAGCCGCGGAACGCGTTGGCGCCCAGTCTGGCAGAAACCGTAGCAAGTCTAGTGGCAGCAAGCATGGTTGGGAAAGAGAGAATGACGAAAAGAGGCGCCTTTTTCTCCGCCAATTCGCCGCTTTTTCAGGAATCAGTCCAGGAGGATGAGGGAGAGGGAGATATGGAGTGTACAGGTTCCAGGGAAGTGCTTGGTGCTGGGAGGCTATTTGATTCTGGAGGATGGGAATCGCGGGGTGAGTCTGTCTCTCAGTGCCAGAACGCGTGCGACTCTCTGTGTAGAAGAAGTGGAAAGTGGAGATGGACTCGTGGAAGTGACCAGTCCTGATTTGGGCGGAAAGTGGATTTATTCTATTGACAATACGTCTACTGTGCATACAGTGGAGTAATGACTTTGCTGTGTATTGAATCTAGGGAATCGGAGGAGAATGCCTTTCTGCTCTGCTCTCTCCAACGCGTTTTGACTCTTCCAAGCGTGGCTTCCTGTCTTTCTCATACACACCTCAACATCCAAATTGAAAACAGAGATGGATTCTACTACCAGCAGAATGGTAGGCAGCATAAGACGGGCTTTGGCACTTCCTCCACCACCACCGCTGCCTTCGTGTGCTGCCTTCTCCTGGCTTCACACAGCATTGGGTGGGGACTGCTGGGAGGGACTGACAGAGTAGAACACCGCTCTCTTCGGAGCATCGCGCGCTGGTGGCGACTCTCGCCATCCAGGCACACAACGAGGCGCAGCACCGCTCGGGCTCTGGCTACGACATCCTCACCGGCGTGTACGGGAGCTGCGTGCTTTCTGTGACCGACTCTCAGCTCTCGCACACTCCCTTCTCGCTGCCGGCGGGTCTTGCCATCGTGCTCAGCCAGGGCGGCGGCAAGTCGTCGAGCACGCCCGTGCTGGTGAAGAGTCTGCAGGCGTGGAGGCGAGGCGAAGGGAGCGAGGCGCTGTGGGAGCGGTACAGGCAGAACAACGAGGCGCTGGTGGAAGCGCTGGTGCGGGCAGAGGTGGCTCCTCTGCACCGACTCTACGAGGAGCGGCTGGAGCTGATGCTGGAGCTGAGCCACGCCTCGGGCAGCGGGGTGCTGCCTGACGAGCTGTTTCCGGTGTTGAAGGAGACGATGCGCATTGAGGGAGTGGTGGGGTGCGGAGTGGCGGGCGCTGGGGGATTCGACTCCTTCTACGCGCTGGTAAAGAAGGGGGAGTGGAGAAGGGACTTGGTGGAGCGGCTGTGGAGCACACACGGCTATTCGCTGTCTGGCGCACATGAAGATGATGGTGGAATGGTTGTACAGTTGTCGCTTTGGAGGGTTTGATGAACAAACAGAAGAATACTCAGAGACAAACTTCCCATTGTTGCGACACTTCTGCAACGCGGTCAGTCGCTTCTGATTGTAACGAACGGCATAGCTGTTCGCAATGCTAATCAACCCAAGCGCACGCTTTTGCTTCACTATCTGCATCCGGCGCAGGCGTCTACTCATGATGTACCACATAACACACCTTACCTCTCCTTGCAAGACACGGGCGCAGAATCACACACCCCCTTCGTTTCCACCCGTGGCGGCAGAGCAAAAACACACCGCTCCATTGAGGAGGAAGCGCAATATTGGGAACTGAAGGATTAGGAACGTCCACAAGCAGGGGAGACTCGGACAACACCGGAGACGACTCGGACAACACCGGAGACGACTCGGACAACACCGGAGGTTCCAAGGGGGAACTGGACAGTTCAATATCAGAGTTAAACACAGGGAAATCATAGTCAAAAGAAACAGAATCAGAGGATGAACAAGCAAGAGTGGAATCGATAGTTTGGGGATACACTTCAGAGAAGTTGACATCCAAACTATGAGACTCCGTCTCGTATCCACAAGGCAAAAACACTGTCGCCTGCGTCTACGGACACCTCATTGCAATCGAACGGGAGTAGGGAGCAGAAATCCATGGAATGAAGAAAAGACTGACTGTTAGGCACACGGTTCTTCTCCCACACAAGCGGTCCTCCCTCCTTTTGAGCAAATAACCGTTATTGAAGAATGGAGCGGAGAAGAGTGCGTAGTTTTTTGTAATATGGAAGCAGAAGATGAAGCGGATGTATAGAATAATGGAGAAGTGAAAATTGAAGTGGATTGATTCTGGATACTCGATGTCGAATGCCAATGGGAATTTGAATATGTGATTGTGTTCTGTATGCAATGAAATAAAAATGGATCCCATTCGATACACTCCATCCCTTTCAAACGGCATGCATATTCGTGTCATTCCCATTCATTTAAAGCAGATGCAATGATCCGAACATGGATTTGCAACTCCCATTCTCATCAAGTCCTATCCTAAGCGATACAACACTTTCATGGACTGCACATCCACATGATCGCAATTGAGGATGAAAACAAGCAACAGAAACAGAGATGGAGAAGAGCCGCGGTTATGTTTCAAATCGGGCGGAAATCCAATCCATTTCTCTTCTCGCAGTATCGTCTCCGCTCTGTACAATGTCGGCTCAGAAGTGCATTATTTACGCGACGATCAGTCGCAAGTAGGCGAGGATACGAGCAGAATGACGGTTAGGGATGTTGTTCTGTGCGAGGAAACCCTTGGCACGTCCGATAAGAAGTCTACCGGCAACTTTGCTCAGATCACCCAGAGTCTGCTCCCCAAGTTCCCTCCTCAGGCGAAACACAACTTCCACTACGACAAGTGGCTTTCTGCCTGAGCCAATCACGCCTAGCAAGTATGATTTCTCCGTGCTGAACCAGCGTGGAATCACGTACGTGGCTATGACGGATCGTGATATGCCTCTGCGTATCGTGTTCGTATGAATTCATGGTGTGGCTGAGAGGTAGAACTTCCTGACGGAGATGGCGGACAACTTCTCTGCCACCTACGGGTGGTGGTGGTTTTGAATGGTGATGGGTAGCGATCGCGCCAAGACAGCTCAGGCCTTTGCCATGTCGGAGTTCTCCACCACGATCAGCCAGCTGATGGTGCTCGTTTGAGGGAGGGGTGATGGACAGACGAAGTGGAACGATCCGAATGCGGACTCTGCCACCCGTGTGCAGCAGAAGCTGGACGCTGTGAAGGGCGTCATGATCGACAACATCGGTTTGGGAGGGGAGAGTGGGTGATGGGCAGATAAGATCATCGACCGTGGCGAGAAGCTGGACATCATCGTGGACAAGACGGACGCGCTGGCCGACACTGCTGACGTGGGCCTGAGGTGCATGGGTGAGGTGTAGCTGTTCCGCTCCGATGCGCAGAAGCTGAAGTGCGAGATGCTGAAGCAGAAGCTGAAGCTGTACGGTATCTTCGCTGCTATCGTCATTGTGAGGGCTGCAGAGGGCTGTGAGCCGTAGATCATCATCCTCATCATTGTCATTTCTAACACGAACAAGAAGTGGTCTGTTTGTTAACAAAGCGTCCATCACAGCACGTTCAGGTTCTTCGGCCCGTTCAGCTTGTGCGCATTCCTCCTGTGCACCGTTTCGCAAATCTGGCTGAAATGCTCCCACTCCTTCTTCGTCTCCTCGTCCATTCCCTCCACAAACGCCTTCTTCTCGCTGTCCTGGAGAGGCAGGAACCAGCCCGTGTACAGCTCCACGAAGTCGTACGTCACGCCCAGTTCATTCTCGTCCGTCTGTCCCTCCCACAGATCGGCGGAAGGGGGAGAGCGCAGGATGCTCTCGGGAACGCCCAGCACGGCACCCACCTTGAACACCTCGCTCTTGTGAAGATCGGCGATCAGCTGGACATCCACCACTCCATCTCCCGCCTTGCAGAAATAGCCGAGATAGCCGTCCTCATCGCGATTTCCCGTTCCCATCACCACACAGGGAGTGCCCGCCTGGCTGAGCAGTTGCGCGACGTAGTAGCCCACCGGCGTTCTCTGCAAATGAGTGTCTGAGGTGTGACATGACCATGTACGAACGAAGCTGGCCACTAGCAAAGTCCTTTCCCTCGATGCCCACAGAAGTGTCAACTAGCTGCTTCTATGAATGATGTAGATGGAGAGAAATGCACGAGACTGTCAAAAACGGGAGTCTGGTCCACGACAACCATTTCCACACCCAGCGCCTTTCCGCACTCCATGGCTCTGTCGTAGGCCCACTGCGAGCTGTGAATCGGCTGGGATATGCCGAGGATGCGTTCGATGGGCGAGCCACTCATGTCCATGGCGTGCTTGATGAGACCGAGCGTGACTGCGGAATCGACACCTCCGGAAACAGACACGCTACGCTTGAGAAGAGGGTGAAATGGAAACCATGCCGCTTTCAGACCGCAACTGCGCATGTAGTCGTTGAACATCCTGCACTTGGCATCCACCCACTTGACAGCGTCAAATCCTCTCTTTGCCTAGCGATCACGTCTTTCTCTCCTCGACCACTCTGTACTGCTGCAGAGCCTTTTCGATGAGGTCCTTCATATTGGAAGAGAGAAATGGATCGACACAGAAACAAGCCCTATTTGTGTGGGAAGCCCCTCAATCCCAAGAATTTCAGTGACTGTCGTGTCTTCGGGATTTCTCCACGGAAACGGGGCAATTGAATCGGGAGGACAAGACTCGCCAGTGGCGCCTCTATCCCACATAGACTTAGAAACGTACCATCCTGAAATCCCCTCTTTTTTGTGCGCTCTGCAGCGTTGAGTCATATCTTATTGAAAAGTGCCGATCTTGTCTCTATCTTCTTCTAAATTACACGACTTGCTATAATGAACTGTACTATTCCTGTTGAGAAGCATCTCAAAGCTGAACCTCATATTGCCGTAGTTTTCATGTCTTTCACTCACGACGTAGACACCAGTTACTGTCGTGGTGGAGGAAGCTCCATCGCAGGAATCGGCTCCCGTGATGAGCTTGCGTTGCCATGTCATCATAAACCTCATTTCTAGCTGCTGCGATCTTAAATGCGCCAATGTGCACAGCCAATGAGTGCAGCGCCATTCTCCACGATTCTCTCAGAGAGGAGTTTAGACGCCACAAATTGTGGCGATCAAAGTTGGTGGAACAGTTCGAGTTTAACGACATCCAGAGCGCGCAGTGCTATGTGTACAAATGGGCCTTTTTCGTGGAAACACGCCGTATCGAGTTGAGAATACGCCCCTACGACCCGACGTCAGTAATACAAACATCTGCAAGTGAGCATTAGATTGACGGAGAGCAGAATGGAAGTCCGCCTCTCATTTGGAATCTGAAGCTGCCCGATCCTCAGCTGTTCGTGGACCAAGAGAAAGCCTTCGTTGTACCCCACACCGATGTTGTGGTGATGTGTCCGGAATGTGAAGGAAAGAAGATAAAGACATGCAAATTGTGTTACGGCGAGGGAAGACACATTTGTGGGAGATGCGGTGGGAGTGGTTACGTTGAAAGAACCCATTATGATAGTAAGGGACGTAGGAGAACGACTCGTGAGCAGTGTTCCCGGTGCAGCGGCACAGGAGAGCTGTTGTGTAGTGAATGCAAGGCCAGAGGAATCATCGTCTGCTTGTCGTGCCAAGGGAAGGGATTGACGATCCAATTCCAGATGGTTGGAGTGTGCGAGTGGCGTGAGGTGTAGATGATTGCTTCCTACCAAACACACGAGAGGAAGACCATTGTGAATGACTTGGATTTGGATCCCAATCTCATCGAGCAGGCCTCCAGCAACACCGTCGTGGAGTGGGTATTGGAGCATTCAGTGATGGGTAGCGTGCAGGGCAAGGACATGGTCCCTGTGAGTGTGGCTGACTCGGAGTTGCAAGCTGGATTGGATGATCTCTACGGTCAGATTTCACGCTTCACAATTCCCTTCCTTATGGAGGACATGCCCGCCAATAATCAGACAATGGTATATCACCAGCAGCGGGTTTCCGTCCTCAGCGTTCCGATTATTTGCTCCTCCGCGGCAATCAAGGACAAGAAGTATAACATGTGGGCGTATGGAACGGACTACACCTGTTTCATACCGGAGTACGCCAAATCGAGTAGTTGCAGCATTCTCTAGTTGGTTCTGTTTGTTTCCCATTTCATTTGTTTTCACTGCAATGATTTACGTGCCAATTGTGGACAGGGAGTCTGGGAAGCAACAGGTGCACACCAAATCACGGAATCACGCGTAGTGGGTGATCATCGAACTACAGGGCACACTGCACAACTGCAACGAAGCACCACTGAATGGATGTGACTTGGGAACGCTGCAGTGGACGAATGCACACACTACCCCATTCTTGTGATTGTCTAGGGGAATCCCGTGCTGCGCATTGGAAACCACCTGTGCGAGGGGAAAGTCGTCAAACTCCAAAAGCCCATCCTGGGTAAGCGTGCTTTTGGATAGTTGAACGATAGTGACGAGTCGAGGCGAAGACAGTGAGTCTGAGCATAACGGTATTCACTCTGTAAATTAGGATGATGGTTTAGGGCCCCATTACGTGATTGAAGCGATCGTGCGGGAAAAGCTGCTGTTCAGCAACCGTCCCAGGCCTCTTCTTTAATTGTCAACGAATTCATGAATGCGAGAGTCGATGCTGGGATGGCTCTTCCTTCCTTCCTGCTTCTGTACAATGATTGTGTATCTTCTAAATTGTCGATGTTTGTTGTATCCTCATTGCTCTTTTCGATGAAGAATCAGAAGAAGAAGGGAAGCTGCGATTCATATCGTGACAAAGTGGAAAAGACGGTGAAGGACGTGCTGGACGGAAACGCGCTCTCGATGCACGATCGTCTAGAGGTGCTGAGGAATGGGTTGTTGTGATGGGTAATGCGTAGCTGCTGCATCCAAATCGAATCCAGCGGGAAAGCGGTCGAAGTACTGGAGACGGTGCTGAATCAACTGGTGTCCCGCTGCTTCGGATTGTACGATACGCTTTACGAAAAGGAAGGAGAAGCATTTCTGAATTCCCTGTGCTCATCGCTCGTTCTCTACCAGCAGCAAGTAGACGTGCTTTCATCCATTCTTCATGTTCTCGTACGCTGTTGCGATGGGTTACAAACGGTAGATTCGCTCCTCTCTCCTCCTGCAAGGAAAACCCTCCCTCGCAGCCTTTGCATCGAGTATCCTTCTCGAAACGGTACTTCTCCCGCTGCAGCCCACAATCGCCCGTGCCATAACGGACTGTGGGAGTGATGATCTGCTGAAGAGCGTCTGGAACTCCCTGTCCTCGTTTTCCATTCACAACAAGACGGCGATCATGGAGTCGCTGTTTATTCATCCCTTCCTCCAGTCGTTTGATGACACGGCCGATTGCGAAACCATCTCCTCAATCTGCTGCTTCATGGACAGAGTCGAATCACGGTGGAACGCCGTTCTCGGTTCGTCCTTCCTCCCCTCTCTCGATTCATGGGAATCGCAGCTCATCGCGTCTCACATCCCCTCCCTTCGCCAGGACGTAGTGTCCCCTCTATCTCTCACCCGCAGATCCACACACAAGCCATCGACTGGGACCACGCCTCCTTCCCCACGCTCCTCCACTTCCTCCGTCTCTGCTTCCCGCTTTGCTCCCAAGAAGACCAGCACGCGCTCCTCGCCAGCGTCCTCGCCGCACTGGCCGCCCTCTGCCAGTCGCTCGCCGTGGACTCTCTCACCCGCTGCCGGCTCGCCGACCCGCTGCTCAACGGCCTCGCCAAGGCGGTGTCGCTTGTGCATCTAGTGATAGATGACTTCGCCCAGCGCAGCGACGTTCTCCTCGCCGTGCCGAAACTTGCGCTGACACTCCTTCTTCACCTCCACCACTGTCTCCTCACCCACAACGCCGCCGCGGCGATGGTCGCTTCTAACGTCCTTCGCGTCTTCCCGCCGCTGGACTCTCTCTACTACTCGCTCTTCCTCCTCCGCTGGACGTCGCGGTGCTGCGACGCGGCGCTGGAGACGGCCGTAGCGGCGCAGCTGGTGAAGCCTGTCACGCTTTCCAGCATGCAGACGGCGCTGTGCTCCTCCTGCGTGCATCGCTCCCTGCTCACGCCCTTCCTCGGCGACGCGGCCTTCACGCTGTCGCTGGACCGCGTGGCGAACGACGCGCTGCTTCGCCCCTTCTTCGCGCAGTTCGCGCAGGACCAGCTCACCAAGACCTTCGAGGTGCAGACGGAGCTGGGGCGGGTGGAGCTGGAGCTGGAGGGTCACCGTGTGACGTGCTGCCCCGCGCAGGCTATTCTCCTCCTCTTCTTCGCCCACACACAACGTATATCCCTGAACGAGCTGGTGTGCCGCTCCCCCTTCTCTGCGGCCACCACCAAGCGAATCATTGCCTCGCTGTCGTGCTGCGTTTCAAAGGACGGCTACGTGGAGCTGCCGCCGCTGACGAGGGATATAGAACTGCCTTCGCTGCTAGTGCTGCCGTTGAACGAGACGGGACAGGAGAAGGAGGAGGAGCGATTGCTGTGCGAGCGAGAAGTGTACCAGTCGTGGGTGATGAAGTTGGTGAAGCAGAAGAAGCGCGTGTCCTTCGAGGCGGTGTTGAAGTACGTGGAGCGGAATGTGGCGGGAGGCAACAGAGAGGAAATGAAGAAGGCGGTGGAGGATCTGATTGAAAGAGAGTACGTGGAGAGGGATGCGGGGAATGACGCCATGTTGGTGTACGCGCGTTGCATGTGTTTGTTCCATTCTTCCATGCAGAGGCATGCTTTCTAGAAATCCTCCTCAGACTTCTTTTCAAAATGAATCGAAAGTAGGATATTTGGGACCCGGGAGTGAGGGATAGAACAACGCAATACTTGAAAGCGGGAGTGGTTGTATTCGTTCTGTGCTTCCTATCCTACCGGCTGGGGAGACTTACGAACTCCGCCTCTCCCACTGGTGAAATTACGGCTCCGGCTGCGACGATTACGTGAGTGCATGGGATTGTTGTCATTGCTAGGGAGCCGGTGAAGCTGTAGCGTTTCAAACCGTCCTCTCACCAACGTAGAGTGGAGGAGGAGCAGAAGGACTTGTCGTTTGAGAATGTGCGTCCCATCATCCAAACGGACAAAGAAATGTACAGACCCAATGAGCCCATGTTTGCGTTCCACTTGGCATTCAGAGTAGACAAGTCCGCTCCATTCTTCTTGACGGAGTGACGCACAAAGTGGTGGAGCTGCCCCGCAGTCACAGCCGCGTTTCCTGGTACATCCGCTACCCGGATAGCAACGAGCGGGATTGTTACTTGCAGTACAGGGAGGGCGTGTTCAGCGGCAAATGCTTCCTTCGTTTTGCTTCGTCTGAAAACTCACATGCAGAGGACAGAATCGAGGGTTTGTACAAGGTGTGCATGCGTTGGGAGGAGAACGCTCCGGGCGTCTGCAAGGACGTCGTCGTGAATAACTACAGGAAGGGGAGAGTGCACATGGAGGTACGGACGGTGAAAGAGCAGTGATGAGCAGATCACGCTCGACAAGAACACCTACAACCCCGGAGAGACCGCGGTCGCCACTGTGCACGTGTCCATGCTGGACGGGAGCAAGCTGGGCAGACACTTCGTTTTCTTCTCCTCCGTGATCAACGGCGTGACGCACTACCTCGTACGGCAAGTGGTGCGCGTCGAGTCTAGACCCAAAGCCGTCTGGACAAGAACAACACGATGTCCGCCTCCATCCCGCTGCCAAAAGAAGAGACGATTTCGGCCGCCTCGGTGGTGGTGACGATGGAGATCAACGGCGAGGTGGAGACGGAGACGAAGCTGCTGCCGCTGCGTTCCCTGCGCCAGCTGGCCGTGGACTTTTTCCCGGAAAGTGGCGTGATGGGCTGCGGTGCCAAGAATCGGGTCTATTATGAGGCTCACGATGAGAGTGGGAAGCCGGTGCGGATTCGCAGCGAGCTGGTGAAGGCAGATGGAAGTGTGCTGGGAGCGATGCGTGATGGAGATGAGGGAAGAGGTGTTACGCCCGCTGTGACGGTGTCGCAGGGCGAGAAGCTGGCGCTGAGGGTTGTGGAGCCCCCCGAATTTGAAGGGACGCTGTTCCCGCTGCCGGAGTAGGCGCTGTGTGGAGCGGTGACGATCAGGTGCGAGAAGACGGCCGTGCTGTCTGCGGAGGCGAAGGAGGGTGTTGTGGAGGCGACGATCGCCACGCCCGTCAAGGGCTACTTCACCGTGGCCCTGTAGCCGTTACGTGGAAGCGTGACGCATAGGAAGAGGATGAACGCGACGGTGGTAGAGAAGACCGTGTTCTGCTATGCCAACGCGCCCGTCACCGTCAGACTGCCCGTCAGCGCACAGTTCGGCGTGGGCGTTCCTCTTCCTTCTCACTCGCAGGTGTTGCGCGTGGTGCTGGAGAGCCGCGCGCTGCCCGCCGCCACGTCGGCCTGCAGCACGCCGTTCTTCTACAGCGAGCGCGTGGTGTTCCTACCGCCGCCCGCGCCCACGCACTTCTTCTCCGTGCAGCTGGCGAACCAGACGACGGTGGTGGACGCGAACGACGAGATCACGCTGCACGAGCGGGCGGAGAGACGCGGCGGTGCGCGCTGCGAGCGGCGCTGAGGCGTAGTGGGGATGATCGCCGTGGTGGACAAGAGAGACGTCCAGAACACCGAGGAGTTCAGTCACCAGATGATGGACGCCTTCCTGCTGGACCGCGAGGTGGAGGGCGTGACGCCCGCCATCCGCCGCGTCCTCCACGCCGCCAACGCCACGGAAATCGACTTCGTGATGGGCGTGCAGGTGGCTTCCCGTCACTCCTCTCACTCGCAGGGCTGGCGTCGCTACGTGTACGCCTGCCCGTCGCTCCTGTCAGCTGCGGACTATCGCATCTTCGTGGGCAACCTGACGGTGAAGCACGGGGCTACGTGGGCGGTGTTCGGGCGCCGACCGCTGCTGATGCGAGCGCGCGGCATGGCGAGGGAGGACATGATGGACCGAGCCTTCGGTGTGATGGAGGAGGAGGCGGCGCTGCCCGACGACATCCTGCTCAAGGGCGTGCCTGTGGCGCTGAACGCCATGCCCGAGAAGGCGATGGCCATGCCAGCAATGCCAGCAATGCCCGAGAAGGCGATGGCAGCTGCCCCTGCCGTGCCTGCTGTGCCTGCTGTGCCTGAGGCAGCGGAGAAGGCGGTGGTGCTGGAGCCGGTGCTGATGGCGAAGCGACGGTACATGCCGGGCTGGAGCACGCGCAGAGAGCCGACGATCAACCGACAGGCGTGGATCCCCGTGGTGTCGCACGCGGAGGCGGAGGGCGAGGGCGAGCACGCCATTGGCCGGTGAGTGCGTCGGACCGGTGTGACGGACAGGCTGCGCGCGTCGACATACCTGCTGTACGCGAACTTCGTGTCGGTGGATGGTGCGATGGAGGAGTCGGTGTCGGAGTTCCTGGTGCGCGAGGAGGTGACGCTGGACATGAAGGCAGTGAGTCCGTTCATCCTTCACGACACCGACCGCGCGCAGATCCCGCTGAACCTGTACAACCACAAGGAGACGAACGTGCTTGTGACGCGGGGGCGTGAGGCGTAGATCTCCGGGCTGATCGTGACGAAGATCGGCGAGGAGCGCAGCGAGGTGGCGGCGGAGGTGGCGGCGGACGGGAACCTGCGGCGTTATGTGCCGCTCACGGTGGATGTGATGTGACATGGTGAGGCGCAGGCGAGCTACAGCTACGAGAAGAAGCCGCAGGTGACGCGCCGGCCCGCGTGGGAGCTGGACGCGCCGATCCAGTACTTCCCGCCCCAGCGTACCATGCTGGAAGTCAGCTACCAGCTGCCGAATCGCATCGTCTCCGCGGAGCCCGTCGTGGTGCAGACGGAGCCTCGTGGCGTCCCCAACGCCCCTTCATGCGTAGTGGCGTTCCCCATCACCCACACGGCGCTGTGTGTGCTGCGGCCCAACGAGACCATCAGCAACGTGGCGGGCTTCTCCATCGGCGCGGGCGTGGTGGGCTTCTCGACGGTGCGCTTCAACCGGCTCAGCCAGCAGCGCGCGCTGCTCACCAGCTCGCTGCAGGCACTGGTGAAGGAGCCGCACGGGTGCTTCGAGCAGACCTCCTCCACGCTCTATCCCATGATCTTCTCTCTTCTCTACTCCTCCACCACGCCCGCCAAGGCCGCGTCTTTCCTCGCCTCTGGCGTTTCGCGCCTGTTGGGCTACGAGGTGGAGGGCGGCGGCTACTCCTGGTTCGGCAGCAAGCCCGCCAACGAGCCGCTGACGGCGTACGGCCTGCTGGAGTTCCAGGAGCTGTTGCGACTGCAGGAGGAGCGCGGGCTGCTGGAGGCGACGCAGGCGAGCCTGCTGCGCGAGGCGGTGACGCGCACGACGAAGTGGCTGCTGGTGAAGGTGGGTAGGTGCGGCGTGGCGGCGTGAGCGGCAGACACGGTGAAGGACTGGTTCAAGGACCTGTCGACGGAGGCGCTGGACAGCTTCGGTTACGCGACGGAGAACACGACGGTGGCGTATTTGGTGTACTCGTTGTCGGCGGTGGTGAAGGAGGAAGGCGACGTGGCGGTGCGCGTGCTGCGGTGGTGTGAGGCGTAGCTGTTGAAGCGCGTGGCGCTGAATCTGTACGGCATGCGAGAGGCGTTGGACACGTACTGCCTGGCGCTGCTGGCGCTGGCGCTGGACAACCTGAAGGAGACGGAGAAGGTGGCGGAGCTGAACACGGTGCTGGCAGGACGCATGCGCGAGGAGGGCTGGTTCGAGGGCGGCAAGGACACCATCACCCGTAGCGGTGTGCAAGAGCGGTGAGGAGTAGACTCAGGCAAGTTGGGCGTGGTGGTGGAGACGACGGCGCTGTGCGGGCTGAGTCTGCTGCGCGAGAAGGCGAAGTACGCCGAGGCCATTCAGCGCGTGCAGTGGTTCTTGATCCGCAACAACCACGTGCGTGCGAGAAGAGAGGCTGACGCAAAGGACGGTTTCTTCGCCACGACGCAGGGCACGGTACTGAGTCTTCAGTTCCTCGTGCTGTCGCGAAGCGCGGAGGACGCGGACCACCCGCGTCTGACATACCACCTGGATGGCGTGGAGACCACGGTGTTGCCCAGCGTCATTTCGTCAGGCACGCCGCACAGCGAGTTCCTGGCGGTGGGCCAGCACGCCTTCGCCGTGTCCTCCACGACGCCGCGGCGCGCCACGGAGCTGGTGGAGCTGGTGGTGGACGTGACGGTGCAGACGGGCGGTGAGTCGTAGACGGCGGTGTTCGAGCCGCCCGTGGGCAAGTCGACGCTAGAGCTGGCGTGGAAGTCATCGCAGCAGCTGCGCATGGCGGAGGGGGAGCTGAAGCAGTGCCTGCTGCGCGTGAAGAACACGGGCAAAGGCATGACGATGCTGACGGCGGTGGTGCGCGACGCGAGCGAGAGTGAGGCGTAGCTGGGCCTGCCGGGCGGCGTGGAGCTGCAAGTGGAGCACATGAAGCAACTGCAGGAGGACGGCGAGATCGCGTACTTCGAGAAGCGCGGCAGCTCGCTGCTGCTGTACTGGACCAACGTGCCGGCGGGGTTCGAGAAGGAGGTGGCCATCGCCTTCGTGGGCAGCGTTCCGGGACACTTCTCGGGCGCCGCCAGTTACGTGTATGAATACTACAACAAGAAGAACATCCGCTGGATTCCCGGACTGTCTCTTGACGTGCTTGTTCGATGATGTGTTTGTGGAAAGCAATTGCATTCTGTGAGTGGCTATGTGATGATGTGGCTGTTGTCGATGAATTGAAGCAGAATGCTCATGTTCAATGAAACGCAGCAAAGAACTCACTATCGATGATCTGCAACATAGTACTCATTATCATGATACGATTCGTAACAAACACAGCACTCATTTCCAATGAACTGATCCACCAGCACCACCTCGTCCACCGCCTCCGCGCCGATCTGGCACACCACGCGCAGCTTCACCACCGTGTTCTTCTCCTCGATCGCGTTGTTCCGTACCCGGAACAACTGCGAGCAGGTGCCCTGTCCGTTGGCGGGAACCACGTCCGCCGATAGCGGCTTCATCTGCAGCTGGATGTACCGCGGCACCGACAGCTGCAGCGACAGGCCCTCCGCGTCCACCGCGTTCGCGTTCGTCACCGTCACCTTGATGATCACCTCGCCGCGCGTGGCTCCCGCCCGCTCTTGGAACACCACCGTGATGCCGTGGTTCTCGAACGCCGTCACCGTCAGCTCCCCCGCCTCTGCGGCCGTCTGCGATGGTGTCTGCGATGGTACTTCAGCAGGAGTTTCAGCAGACGCTTCAGCGGGTGTTTCGGTAGGCGTTTCAGCAGACGCTTCAACAGGCGTTTGCGGCGAAGGCGTGCTCGGCTTGGACGAGTCGTCCAGCCCCAACAGGTCGGCGTAGGCGTCCTCGCCGCCGCTCTCCTCTTCCTCCGCACTCTCCTCCTCATACTCCTCCTCACTCTCCTCATACTCCTCCTCACTGTCATCACTCTCCTCCTCCTGCAGCTCGTTCTCCTTGCGCAGCATCTTCGCCGTGTCGATGTCCAGCGGCGGCATCTGCTCCAGCAGCGGCTCCACCACCTGCTCGTCCTCGCCCAGCAGCGCGAAGTACTCGTTCGCGCGCTGCTGCAGCTCGATGTCCGTCGAGTCGCACCACCGCGCCAGCAGCGCCTTCACCTCCGGCACCACGTCGCTGCCGAAGCGGTCGGTTAGCTTCAGCAGCGCTGTTAGCAGCATCATACGACTCTCATTCGACACGGCCTCGTCCTCCGCGATGCTGGTCAGTGCCGCCAGCAGCGTCGCCCACTCCACCCCGTCGTAGTGCACGGGCTTCAACAGCACTTCCTTCTTCCGCCCTACACGGCGCTTCACCGACGCGTCGTCGTCGTAGCTGTCCGCCAGCAAGTCGCCGTACTCCCCCACGAACCATAGCGCGCTCTGCAGCAGAGGCACTTGCGTGCGGTCCTGTTGCACCGCCTCGAACAGACGATGCACCTACGCCTTATGCCGCCTCACCACGCCCACCGTGTAACTGGCCAGCTGATCGGACTCGTGACTCACCACCTCCACCAGCGTCGACACCACCTCGTCGTTCGCCTCACTACCGCTCAGCTTCAGCACCGCCAGCAGCGTGTCCACCTGCCAGATCGCCGACGGCGCGAACTGCTGCACCAGCGACGTGATCTTCGACACCATGTCGCGCCGCTCCTCCTTGTCCGTGATCTCCACGAGGTACTGAAGCAGGTCCTGCGCCAGCTCCTCCACATTGCTCAGCTGCACGATCGCGATCACCAGTTCCAGCGCGCGCCGACGGATCGACGGGTCCTCCTCGTGCAGGCACGTCAGAATCGCCGCGCGGTGGCGCGCCACGGCGGAATCATCGATCTCCACCATCTATGGGTGAAGAGGCAGAACAAACAGTGCTTGGAGAAGAAGAGAAAGAGACACAAAGCGAATGTCGCTGTTTGTGTTCTGCAAAAACTTGCCCAGGATGTTCGCCGCCTCGATGTGGTGCGCCGCGGACACGTTCAGCGACAAAATGGTGCGCACGCATTCGTACAGAATGGCATTGCCGGCGATGGAGGTGCTGTCCGCTTTGGACGTCATCTGCGGGTGAATGGAGCGAAGAGAGCACACTTGGTCCACCACGTCGATCACCTGGTCGGTGGCCTCCTCGTCGTCGGTGGCCAGCAGCGTGAGCAGCTGCAGCATGTGCACCTGCACGAAGGGATCGGGAATGCCTTCCATGAAGCACTCGGACTTGCCGTTGCCGGTGATGACCGTGCGCAAACGCTTCACGAGGCGCGGCACGAGCTTTCGGAAACGGGGAATATACGTTGGGGAGAGATTGAGCGTAAGGAAGGTGAGCTGGATGCCTATCCGTCACAAAGAGTCGATTCATTCGAACCTGAAACGAGAACACCATGATCCGAGTCCGACAGAAGGGCAGGGAGCAACTTCACCATGTCCTCGATCAAATCGGGAACGAGCCCAATGATCTTTGTAAGAGCAAGGGCCGCCTTCTTCTTCAGGTAGGAATTATCGCCAGAAAGGATGGGAAGGATCTCTGTGAAGACATCGCGAGCAAGAGGGTCGCAACAGCGATTTCCGCAGAACGTCAGCGCCAGTCCGACGATATAGCTACGAATAACGCATTGACAGAGGAGAACTACGGATTGGAGTGGCGCAGATCGTTTTTGACCGAGTTCACGGCAAGCAAGAGCAGGTCGTTGCTGTCCGTGAGGAACAGACTCATCGCAAGGTAGCCAATTCGCTTATCGCTGTAGCCCTGCTTTGAAATGAGTTCCAAACACGCCATCTGGCCGTAGTGCGCGGGATAGCCGAGCAGGAATATGAATATCAGTTTTGTGATGTTGTCACGCAAGTTCTCGCTGTGCGATTGCCCAAAGTCGGAGCGAATCGCTGCCGACTCGTTCGCAATCACGCTTCGCTCCTCCTCCGCCGTGGACGCATTCTTCACCTGTTTGATGAACCCTTGCACCGTCTTGCGCATAAAGGGAAGGTCGATGTCTTTCAGCGATCCCTTTTCTTTTGGCTCACTCGTACTCATTGTATTTGAGAAAAACGGAAACGCGCGAAATGGCCCCTTCTTTTGGCACTCTTCTTGGATCCGGGGTTCTTTGCTGTCTCCTCTCCCGTTTCCAACCCGGAGTTGGATGACGTAGGATATCGCGACACACGCTCGTCCTCATCGATCCCATCTCCTCAGTTGTTGCCGCGAATCGTCGCAGCCCATTCGTGAACACACCCCAAACTCATTCCTCCGTTTTCTCCGATTCTCCACCTTCCCCCTTCTTTCTCATATCTTTTCATGTCTTCGGAACAAACCGAGTCAGGCTTTGGCTCGTTCATTCATAACATCCTTCCCGAGCAGTTGCACGTGGATCCATACCGATCGGAAGTCGTTCCCAGCGGAAGCCTGGAGCGGATGGCATCATCCGGTCATGACTTCAAGAATCTGTTTTCAAGTCCAGAATCGACTCCTGTGCAGGAAGAAGCGAATTCCCCGAGTCCTACAGCTGTTCGGGAGGAAACTGCTGAACCGAATGAAGGAGGGGAGGAGGAACTGATTACACCGGTCGACGAGGAGAACGAAGCACATCACGTGGAGCGGAACGTGATTCACTCTTTTGGGAACTTTATCTACGATATCTACGAGGCGTCGAGCTACGGCCAGCCGCTGACGCACAATCCTCCCCTCAATCGCCTTCAGTACATGCAGGAGTACTACCGCCGAATGGTGCAGCTTCTGGAGGCCTCCCAGCGTATGGAGCCTGCGTCGGAGGAGACGATTCGGAATCTGTGCATTGCAGGCGCTCTCTTCTGTGGTGACGAATAGAATGTATATGTCTCCATCGATTGGTGCCCCATTTGCTTGGAAGACTACCTGGGGAACTGCGTGACGACTCTTCTCCCCTGTACGCCTGTGTCGCTTCCTTCAGTGTAGGTGGTCATCGATTTCATCTCTGCTGCATCAAGAAGTGGCTCCATCTGAATCACACCTGCCCTGTTTGTAAATTAGTTGTTTAGTTCCTGCTTGTGTTTGTTTGGTGCATATCCTTCCTTCAAAGGGTTCTCTCACCAGAACCATTGCTCTGTGGGAGTTTCATCGCGTTGCAAACTCTTCTCATATGGGATCTTCATACAGCTGTGCTAGCAAAAAGGCCGATGTGGTTGAGCGGCCGTCAACGTCGACAACCAGTGAAGCGAGTTTGTTTCTCTTTTGGATGGTAATCAACAGACACCAAGCCGGTGAACATTCTGGCCAATGGAAAGGGTCACGGTACTGGGAAGAATGGGGAGGACGAAACGTGGAAGATGGAAGAGTCGACGGAGGCCATTTTCGGCGACGACACCGACAGCGACGACGATACGCTACGAGGAGTGTCCAACGTAGTATATAGAAAGGAGTAGGCCTTCGCTTCGCTTTCAAACGGTAGACATGTTCAAAGCGTCTACATTTTCACATCGGGACAGCTGGGCGTGGGAGCCACTGGCCCCATTCGCGAGGTCATCAACCGGTGCTTCCAGGCGTCATTCCTGTGATTCGTAGCCAGACGGGCGGCCACTTCGCCATGAAGACGATCAACCTGATGGGGTACAACTTCCAGCAGCGCGAGCGCCTTCTGCAGGAGGTTCTCATTCTCGGCCGCCTGCACCACCCCAACATTGTGAAGCTGTACGAGGTCTTCCAGACGTCAAACACCATGTACCTGATCATGGAGCTGCTCAGCGGCGGTGAATTGTACACGCGCCTCATCCAGAGTCCCCGTAGCACTCCCTATTTCAAATTATTCGCAGAGGGAAAGTTCTCGGAGGAGTACACGCGCAAGATCGTGCGTGACATTCTCAACGCCATCTTCTACCTGCACGAGACCAAGAACATCGCGCACCGCGACCTGAAGCTGGCCAACATCATGTTCACCGACAGAACGGCCGACGCCGAGATCAAGCTCATCGACTTCGGTCTGAGCAAGTTCGTCAGTGGCAGCGAGTACATGCACAGCCTGGTGGGCACGCGCTACTACATCGCGCCCGAGGTGTTCATGAACGACTACAAGGGCGTGGGCTACAACAAGAGCTGCGACATGTGGTCCATCGGAATCATCACCTACTTCCTGCTCACCGGCCACAACCCGCTGCCCGCGCAGATGGCGAACCTGCCCTTCGACCAGCTGCGCATCGACGAGGTGCCCTTCCCGCACGAGTTCTGGAAGGACATCAGCGCGGAGGCCAAGAGCTTCGTGAAGGGCCTGCTGGTGATCGACCCCGTGAAGCGTATGACCAGTGCCATTCCATAGGCGATGTGAGGCGTAGTCACGGAGGCGCAGGCACACCCGTGGATGAAGGAGGAGGTGATCACGCCCGTGGCGAACATCCCGCCGAGCCTCATCTCCTCCATGCAGGCCTTCCAGAACTACAACCGGCTGAAGAAGGCCGCGCTGACGGCCGTCGCCTACCACCTGAACAACGTGGGGTCGAAAACGGGGGGTGATTGGGGTAGAACGACTTGATGCGTCTCAGCGACGCTTTCGAGTATTTCGACAAGGGCGATGACGGCTCCATTTCCTTTGAGGAGGTGCGTGCTGCGTGTGGGAATCAGGAGTAGTTCCGTGACGCGCTGTACACGCTGCGAAACAAGGAGACCTTCGCGAAGAACACGGATATCTTCTCGATCACCACCGACGAGGCGAAGCTGCACCAGCTGTTCGACAGCATGGACTTCGAGAAGCGAGGTGCCGCCCTGCTTTGCTGTTCATGTATAGGCCTGATCAACTACTCTGAGTTTTTGGCGGCGTGTCTGGCGCGCAAGGAGGGTCTCCGTCGAGAGTACGCCGAGCTCATCTTCAAGCTGTGTGTAACGGAGAGAGGTTTGAAGCATAGGATCGACCGCGACCACGAGGGGCTGATCGAGATCGAGGACCTGCACTTGTTCTTCGGGGACGAGGTGTCGGTAGAGCAGTGCGTGCCGCCTGAGGCGTAGATCGATGAGATCAAGGCGTGCATCGTGCAGACGTTCGGAGAGCTCAAGACGCGCCTGACGGAGCACGACCTGGAGTGCATTCTCAACACCAAGATGATTACCGCCAACCGCGCCGAGGAGCTGGTGAAGCAGCAGGTGGTGGGAGACATGGAGGAGGAGGAGGACTACATCAATGCCTCCTCGCTGTTCAACCGTGTCGCGCCTCCCTCCGCACACTCCACGCCGGCAATTGAGAAGGAGGAGCTGATCAAGCGCTCCAAAGCCCTGTCGGGAGTGGACAAGATTTCGAGTCAGCCCGTGGTCTCTCCTGTTCAATACGTCTGTTTCGTTTCCATCAAACGTCTTGTCAATTCAAAGGAAGAAGACACTCTTTTGTTGTTCTCCATGGAAATTACTGCTCTTGTGCGCAGGGATTATGGCAATTGGTTATCCGTAGTTCTATCCATATTTGGAGTCGATGTGGTGTGTGGGCTGATCGTCGAGGCGATTCACCAGTACAAAGCTTGGAAATACTCCTTCTCCAACAAGCATGTGATTATCACCGGAGGATCCAGTGGACTGGGGTTGGAAATGGCCAAGCTGATTGCCAGCGAGCAGGGCACCGTTACACTGATTGCACGAAAAGAAGAGCAGCTGAAGGCAGCGAAGGAGTGTGTCGAAGAGTACTGCCGAGAAAAGGGCACGATGACTCCTCATGTGTCCACGGAAGTGGCCGATGTGTGTAACAAAGGTGAAATGCAAAATGCTGTGTGCAACGCCACGAATAAGAACGGCGCTGTGGATGTTATCATCTGCAACGCGGGAATTGCCAAAACGGGGTAGTCTGAATAGAGCGTGGTGAGACAAAGGTACGCATTCGGTCAAACGGTGGAGGACTACGAACAGGCCATGCAAGTGAATTACATGGGAACCGTGAACACGCTCTTCTGCACGGTTCCGAGCATGATCAAACGCAACAAGGTTTGAACGGTTTTGGGAAGTGATGGACAGGGAGAAGTCTATCTCGTTGGAAGCACCTGCAGCATGCTCAGCTACACTGGCTACGCTGCCTACGCGCCTAGCAAATACGCCATCAAGGGATTGGCGGATGGACTGCGGTTGGAGCTGAAGCGAAACAACATCCAGGTGGGCTGCATTTACCCGCCCAACATGGATACGCCATGCTTGAAGAGGGAGAACGAGACCAAGCCCGAAGAAGGGTTGTACGTTGAGTCCAAGTTCGAGACGCTGTATTCGCCATCCTTCATCGCCAAGCGAGTGATTCGGCATATCAAGAGGGTAGGATAGGGGGTGACGTGTGATGATCAGGGGGATCCACACATGTACGGCGATTTGGATGCCTGGGGAGTGGGACTGTCGAACTTCGGTATCGGTCCCGCGAACAACTTCTTCCTATCGGTTCTCTTTGTCATTCCCGGCATGATCTTTACGGGCGCTTTCCGGATTCTTCTCTCTTTTGTGTATACAAGAAAGCGGTTTATGGAGGAGGATCAGAGGAAGAAGTGGGTGGAAGGTGAGAATATGAATGAGAAACTGTGGACCTGTTTGTTGGAAAGAGTGAGTTGTGTGCTGTCTGTATAGGAGGGAAATGAGTGTTATCTGCTTGGATGCTGTTTTGCAGTGGAATGACATGGGAAATCGTGATTGGTGTGAAGACAAGCAAGCAAATATCAGCAGCAACACAGAATCATACTCATATGGCACAACCAATCACCCCCCTCTCAATTCAACTCTTTCCCGTCACTATCCTCACTCACTCAACTCACACACTCCACAACCCCTTCAACTCAGTATTCTTCTCATCATCCAGTCTTCATCATGGATAGTCCCTCCTCTCCCTCCCATTGATTCCTAGGTTCTGAGCGAACACCCGCGTATCTGCAAATGACCATGCAGGAGCTGTGTGCCGAATTGAACCAGGATGATCCCATCGAAATCAAGGCAATTATGGAAGTCATCCTGACGAAGCTCATGCATGAAGTCCTCTCCGACGGCGAAAAGAAGAATGTGCGCCTTTCCACCCGCCCCATTCACCTCCTAGTTGACGTACCTCTTTCTGCACCAAATGGCACTTCCCATCTACTATATCAATCAGGGCTGGAGCCAAACGTACGGAGAGCAAACGAACGCTATCGTCATTCGCGCATTCGCCATTTTGGACTGCATCATATACGAATTCAAGAACAAGGAAACGAAGAACCAGCAAATGACCGTTGAGGAGTTCGTAGCCCAGTCGAACAGCGTGATTCTGAAGGAGCTGTTTGACAGCATGCTGCACTATTGGTACAACAGCGAGGAGGAGAAGAACCAGACGCTTTCCTCCCGAGTCATGAATTCGCTGAGCTTCAACCTGTCTCCCTACGTGAAGATGCTTCCCCGCTTCGACGCCATTCCCGTCATCATCTCGTGCATGCGCCAAGACGACATCCGCATCGTGAAGATGGGCGTGGAGACGCTGCTCCTCCTCTGCCAGTGGAACGGGAGCTTCGTGAAGACCATCACGGACTACCTCTTCTCCTCGGCCGTGTTCACCCTCCTCGCTCGTCTTCGCTTCACCATCCTGAACGGCGTGTCCATCAATCACTTCACGAAGAAGGCTTCGGGCGGCATGTTCTCGCGCATGCGCAAGTCCATCAATGCCAGCGTCGACGAGGAGCTGGAGGAGGAGAAGAGGCGAAACGTGTACACGCTGGACACCAGTGACTCGTTCTTCGCATCGATCAGCGGCACGACGGAATCTGGGAATTCCCTCCAAAGCGTGTTTTCGTGTTCTGAAGAGACGGGCCAGACGCAGGTGCTCCACCAAGTGCTGCTGCTCATTCTCACGATGGAGGGCAAACGGCAGGGCGTTTCATCGGGTCCGACGGAGCTGATCACGGAGCTGCACGCGTCGGACTGCGAGGACATTTTGCTGGGTGGATGTGATGTGTGAGAATGACCCACAGACCTGCTGTTCTTCTTCCTGGACAAGAAGGACGAGGCGATGGTGGACTGCCTGTTGTCGGTGCTGCTGCTGCTCTTCAAGAGCTTCCCCAACTACGCGCTGTTCTGCGACATGGCGGACGCGAAGAAGAGTCGCTTCCTGCAGTGCTTCCGTATGAGTCGGCGAGCGATCACGGAGCAGTCGCTGACGCTGGTGCTGACGAGCATCCTCCGCACGGACAACATCACGTGGTTCTATCTGGACGGCTTCACGGACGCCATGCTGCACAGCTACAAGACCGTGAGTGCGATCACCCAGATTCTGATCAGTGGAGGCAGCGGTGCGGTGTGAGCCATAGACCTGGTGCTGCGGCAATTCATGCACCTGTCCGCCTGCGGCAGCAGTCTGGTGAGCTATGCGTGCTACACGAACGACCTGCACAGCATCTTCGAGCTGGACCTGCCGTGGACGAAGAGCTGTCTGGCGAGCATCCTGTTCACGCGCATCTACAAGGGCTTCGAGCCCTTCCCCGAGTACTGGCGCCGTGATGGCGACGAGGCGGACGGCAACTTTTTGGTGGAGTATCTGCGACGCTGTCTGGGCGGCACTGGCAAGATCAAGGCGAGGATAAGGCAGTTGTTGACGTGTGAGGAGAAGGGGAGTGAAGAGGGAGTGAGAGAGGGGGCGAAGAATGACAAGGAGGAGACGAAGAATGACATGAAGGGAGAGACGAAGAATGACAAGGAACCGTCGTGCGAGGCAGACCGCATTCTGGACGCGATGATGAAGGAAACGCACTTCGATGTGAAGACACCTCTGTCGTACTACGCGTGCACGCGGCTGCTGGGTACGACGTACCTGGTGCTGGGCGACGTGAAGCGCGTGTTCCTGGCCTCCTCCTTCTCCTTCAAGGCGTACGAGGAGAAGGGCACGCTGGTGAAGGGGCTGAAGATGAAGCGCGTGAAGGAGGACCCGCTGGGCGTGTTCGTGAAGGTGAAGAGCGAGGGCAAGATGGTGCCTTGGGACCGCGGCGAGCTGAAGGACCGCTTCTTCGTGGTGAGCGACCGGTACTTGTACGAGTGGGGACATGGTGGTGGGGTGAGGCGAAGGTACTTCGATGGCACGAAGAAGCGTTCGACACTCCACAAGCGCATGGACCTGACCAACCTGGACGTGAACCTGACCGACATCGACGGGACGACATACATCGTCTTGTCCTACGCACGCGCCGCCTCCTCGCCTCACGCGTAGCTGGCGACGCCGTTCCTGCTGTTCACGCCCCTCACCACGGACACCACGATCGACGCCTACTCCATGCACAGCGAGCACTTCCAGTCCCAAGTCTATCTCTGGTTCTTCATCCTACGCTCGCTCACGCGCCTCGCCTATCAGCCGCCGCTGGAGGAGGAGAATGCCTTCCTGCCGCTGCTGCCCGGCACTGTGCACCGCCACGCCTTCGCGGTGAAGGAGGGCTTCGCGAGCGAGAAGCAGTTCGCGGTGGAGGGCTTCTTCGGGTCGGTGGACGCGGTGACGATGATCCATCACAACACGCTGATCGCCCTGCGCCTGCGCGAGGTGGCGAAGCGGCGGTGCGTGGAGATGCTGGCCTCGCTGCTGCAGGACTACGACTGGGACGTGCTGGTGTACGCGCGCCCGCTGCTGCGCTTCTTGAATTAGTGGGGGCGTGGGGGGCGTGTGAGGCGTAGCGACGACGACGAGGCGAGTCGCAACGTGCTGATTTCGCGGGGTGTGACGTACATGAGCGAGAACCGGTGGAAGTCGGTGGGGGTGATGCGGATCCAGGGGCTGATGGGTTGGTGAGAGTGAAAGGCGGGCGTGAGGCGTAGTCTGCGGGCGAAGTGGATGATGCAGACGCTGGTGGAGAACCGCGGGGAAATCCTGCTGCTGCAGCGGTCGATCCGCGCGGCGCTGAGTCGGTGGGCGACGAAGGAGGAGGTGGCCAAGTGCGACAAGGAGCAGGTGATCGCGCCGCACGCGCTGAGTGTGCTGTCCCCGGCGGAGGGAGAGGCGGAGCACGTGGAGGAGCGCATGTGCATCACGCAGAGCGCGGTGAATCGCTGTTTGGAAATTGAGTTCTCCGTGAACCCGCGACTGCTGCAGTACTTCGTGTGCCTGGGCGAGAGGTCCGTGGTGAAGAAGATGAAGGAAGTGGAGCCTGCAGAGGTGTACAAGTGTATCGACCGTGAGGATGTGTACGGCTACTATGTGTGTGAGGGTGATAACGCGTATGCGATTGTGTAGTTGGGCGTGTTTGTTGAAGCCGCGCTTGAAGTGGGGTAGGGAAGGGAGACAAACAGAGCAATAGTAGTCAAGTGGTAAGATAGGTCCCTGCCACGGATCAGGCCCGGGTTCGATTCCCGGCTATTGCATTGCTTTTTTCTCTTCGTCTCGTCTTCTCTTTTTCCAGAATGCATAGGAAAACACAACGAGGAAGGATGGAACAAACAGCGGAGAAGACTAGAACACTAACTCACAAGAAGTAATCGGGGACCTTCCTTACGAGATTAAACTTCTCGTCACGAGGAGCGGGATCGAACTGTGTACTAGCTGTGAATTTCCATTCCAGTGCCTACAAAGATCGCTCCATATTCTCATTCACCTCCATAATCGCGGCCTTATTGCCGCAACGATAGCAGTAGTTCGGAGCAGAGAAGATGGTGCAGCAACGGTTGTCGTGCACCCACGAATAGCCCTAATCGTCAGAGGGCAGAATCGCCACCACCTCCATGCACATCTGATGGGCGCGGCAGAAGAAGTCGAGGTTGTTCGTTTTACAGAAACGCGCCGACACATCCTAGTGCTCATCTCCTATCGAAACGCGTACAGCACCGAATGTATAGCCAGCACCTCGTGAAGACACGCCGAATCCGTTCCGTTCGTCCGGATCCGACCAGAGCAGATCGGCCAGCGCGCCCTCGTGAGGAGGCTCGCGCACACGGTCCAACTTCCGGATCTGGTCCAGAGTGTCGATAGAAGGAGACAGACCGCCATGGACTGCGAAGTAGCGATTCTCAATCAGAGCGGTGATGGGGAGGTAGTCAAACAGGTCGGTGAACGCCTTCCACACCTCAGCGTTTCCGTACTTTCGGATGCACTCGTCGTAGAAGCCGTATACCTGCGTGATCTGCCGACTGTCGTGGTTGCCTCGGAGAAGCAGCACGCGGTCCGGCCATCGCACCTTCAGCGCCACCATCAAGGACGCGCACTCCACGGAGTAGTACCCACGATCGACATAGTCTCCTAGGCAATGAGGGGCGGAAAGCGGTCTTCACCCATGAACAAGTAGTTTGTGTCGGGCAAGTCGCCTCCAATACGGAAAAGTTCCTGCAAATCGTAGAACTGTCCGTGGATGTCTCCGCACACCGTCACGGGGCATCTCACCGCCTCAATGTTGTTCTCCTTGCGGACAATGTCCTTTGCCTAGGGATTGACAATGCGACGAAGAACACTACGATATCGCACAGCTCGATCAAAACGGAAGCGGGGAGGAGCTCTCTGTCTTTCAGTTTTTCCAGAATTGCGTCCGCATTCTTTGAAAACGACAGACTTTCTTCTTGTTTTCCACTAGCAGGCGCAGACTCCATGATATTGGTATTCCGACTAGATTCGATTAAAGAAAGGATGACAAGAAGAAGAAACTGATGTGATAATCGAGGAAATGATGTCTCGTCGAAATTTGCCCGTTTTCTGGCGAAATGGGATTCAAACGAAGAGCAATAATTGAAGAAGAAATGAGTGTCAGCAGATGCTGCTGATTACTTGGAAGGGATTCCACACAAAGACGTTGATGAGGATGATTCGAAGGACTCTTGTTTCTATTACAAACCACTCCAGCAACTCGATTCTCTAGACTTTGCACATATATCTCAAAGTAAAGAAAGACTTACACACTGAACAGAGCGTTCTTTCCATTGAACGGGTTATGAAATCTTCGTACTACGATCTACTGGACAAGTACTTCGGAGAGTTCTGCGGAGATGGAGATGCCGTTGACGTAGTGGACGAGAAGGTGATGGATTTGGCTCTTACCTAATCGGGTAGCAGAATAGAGTGCACTGCACCGTTCGGAGTTGCACCATTACCTGCGTGAGCGTGGAGGACGAGAACCACCAATCGTGGACAGTGCCCCGAACATCGATCGTGTCCATCAAGCACAACAGTTGTGTTAGATTGCGCTTCTGACGCGTAGTTCAACAGAAGAGCCACGTTGCTGTAGAAGTGAACGACTTGGTTTCGTTTTCTCCCGGAGAGGATCGAGTAGGGGGAGAAGTGTGTTGGATTCACCCGTAGGAGATTCGTTGCTTGGGCGTTGTTCTGCGCCAGAATCCTCCTTGCGCGCTGATCCGAGTCCTCACCGGACAGCAGACCTCTGAGACGATCAACGTGTGGTTGAAGAAGTTGCAATTCGTTGCCCGAGGCTTCTCTTTGGGTTCACTCACCTCTTATTTGTAACAGCTAGATCTCTACGACGAGTTGGAGGAAGTGGAGCTGAATCTGTCCTACAATTCGCTGGCGGAGTACCTGAAGCTGAACGTCTCGCAGCAGAACATCTCCCTCTCCGAGCTGCTGAACCCGCTGGTCACGCGCGCCAAGCTGTACAGCAATCCGCTCTTCCGTCAGGACATGATGGCGAACGACAAGCTGGTGCGCTGGGGCAAGGGCATGCTGCGCAAGACCAAGCAGATGGCCACCATCCTCGCCACACCCACGCCCGCCTCGCCCCGCGACCAGGCCGGCTCCTGGACGGCTCCGCAGCGGTTCTCGTTCCAGGAGGCTTCGAGTGGTCCGAGCGACCCCAACACGTCCAACGGTCGCAGCGATCTGAACCATCAGAACAGTCAGAGCAGTCAGAGCAGTCAGAACAGTCAGAGCGAGGAGGAGATCCAGATCGCTCCACCGGTGCGGCACAGCAGTGCGGGTCGCGAGGAACCGCGGCAGCCGATCCTGCTGTCCCGTGCGCGCTCGCAGGACGGGCCGGCAGAGGAGCGTCGCAAGAGCGGGTCCTTTCTCGCACGCCTGTTCAAGCCGAAGAAGGCGAAGGATGCCACGGACGCCAGAGAGAGCAAAGGGGACGGCAGACTGCCACGTCGGAACTCTGCACGGAGCGCGCCGTCGACGGAGGCGTCGGAGCCCATCTCGCTGTCGTTCAACCGCGCGCAGGCGCACACGCCGAAGCCGGTGCGGCGCAGCCACAAGCTGTACCGCTCCTACAGCGACGACTTCCAGGCCAGCGAGAACCGTCTCGCCGTCGACGGCTGCGCGCACGACCCGCTGAGCAACGTGCTGTCCGAGGTGGCGCCCGCGCCTGAGGGCGAGGCGGCCAAGCGTCTGTGGCTCAACGTGAACGTGCCCGCGCCGGCGCATTGGGTGGGAGAGCCCCGTGGTGAAGGTGGGTCTGACGAGGCGTGGGGTGCGAGAGAGCATCACGGGTATGTGAGTCCACCGCCGCCGCGGAGCGAGGAGAGAGAGGACGAGGCCACGGGCGAGTTCGTGAGTCTGGAGCAGGAGGAGGGGGCGCCCCCAAGTTTCGACTTCGACGCCTTCATGGAGAAGAGCGGTCCCTCCAGCGCCGCGAGTGGCGCCGATGACTGGAACCGCGATCTGGTGGGTGGGGGAGGCATGCGCGCGTGAGGCGTAGATCTGAGCACGCTGGGCATTCCCTTCTCGCCCTCCATGGAGGTGGGGACCAAGCCCGCCTTCGCCCTGCCCTCTCCACAAGCCATCAACCCTACTGCTACGTTACCCTCGCCACACGACACTACACCCTTCTCACTGTCATCTCCACAAGCCACCAAACCCTTCTCACTGTCATCGCCACAAGCCGTCAACCCGACTGCCACCTTACTCTCTCCACACGACACGACACCCTTTTCACTGCCCTCCCCGCAAATCATCACCCCTACGGTCACGCTGCCCTCGCCGCAGGAGGAGGTGCCCGAGGGCTTCATCGACCCGAGCGTGGTGCGGAGGAGCCGTGCGCTCAGGAATCGCCGCTTCGGCAGCCGCACCGTGCCTCCCTTCAGGCGGCGGGTGGTGCTGCTGCCGCCACTGCCCGTGACGATGGGCGCCGAGTCGAGTGACGGGGAGAAGAAGCAGGTGCGGTTTTTTGCCAACGTGATCTGCCACGAGTATAGAAGTTATTAGTTGCTTCCTAGTTGAGTAGCTGCTGCTGTGGTGTTTGTGGGACAAACAACTCCTTATTGAAGCTTGCTCACGATGAACTTGAGGTTGGGGTCCTTGCCCTTCTCGGCGAGCGCCTCGTCGAAGCTGGCCTTGTCCACGAAGCCGCTCTCCGTCACGTGCTTCATGATGCTCTTGTAGATGTCGAAGCGCAGCGGCGCATCCATGAAGTCCAGAATCATCAGACAGCCCGTGGCTCTACGCGTGACGCGCCTCCCTCTCCCTCACCCCTGGATGAACTCCTCGCCCGTGACGTACTTCTGCTCGAAGATGTAGTCGATGTGCTTCAGCAGCGCCTTCAGCTCCTCCGACTCCGGCTTGATGTTCTCCGCGGCGTACACGATGATCGAGGCCACCACCTGCTTGTTCGTGTCCTTGCGGTCCTCCTTCTTCGTGTTCACGTTGTACCAGAAGTCCTCGCTGTCGCGGCTGCCCTTCGCCTCCTTCAGACCGCTCTTGATGCTGTTCTGGTACTACGCCTCACCGCCTCGTCGCACTCTCACCTCGTCCACCACGCGCTGGTCGATCTGCACCTCCGCCACGGGCACCACCTCCGACGGCACCTCCTCCGCGGCGGGCTCCTCGTCGCGCGGCGTGTGCACGCGCTGGCTCTTGCGGTGCGAGGTCTTCTTCTCCAGCATCCTACGCGTGACGCCCGCCCACCGCGCCGACTCGACGATGCTCTCCAGCTTCTCGATGGTCTTCTTCATGCGGATGTCGCTCAGCTTCTCCAGCTTCTCCTTCTCGTCGCTCTTCCACATGCCCTCCGCCAGCTCGATCAGGTCGCGCACGGCGAAGCGCACACGCGACGTCAGCGACTTACTCTCGCACAGCGGAGCGATCTTGTCCATGGTGGTCTCCAGCAGGTCGGAGAAGCGCGGGTTGTCGTACATGGTCTTGCCGACGGTGGTGAGCAGCTTGCACAGCGCCTCCGTCTTCTCGTCGTCCGCGTGCTCGGGGTCGGTGATGAGCGTGTCGAAGCAGGACTGGATGACGTCCTTGAAGCGCAGCAGGCCGCAGTTGAACAGCTCGCCGATGAACTGCACGTTGCCGAAGGTGCGCCGGCGGATCGTGTTGATCTGGAACTCCACGTCCATCAGCTTCGCCGACAGCTCCACGAACTTGGGGCCCTCCTCGTACTGCTTCAGCTCCTCCTTCAGCGCCGCGCGCTGGCCCTCCAGCTTCACCGTCTTGCCCTCGCTCTCCAGCTCCTACGCCTCACGCCGCGGCGACGCGCCCACGGTCTGGCACTTCTCGGCGAGCATGCGACGGACGGACAGCATCTTCATGGCGTTCTCCTTGGCCTCCGCCTCGGTCTGCATGGGCTCGAAGAGCGGCTCCGTCTTGCCCAGCTCACAGCAGGCGAACTTGCCGTCCACTTCCACGAAGCGAATGATCTTCTCGATCTTGGCGGGGTAGTCGTGGTTCATCTTGCGGCAGAGCTTGGCGTACATCGAGGAGAAGTGCGGCTCCATCACCGCCTTGTCGTACACCAGGTACACCGTATCGCGGTACTCCTTGATGTTCTGCGGACCGCGGCGCAGCAGCTGCTCGTAGATCGACGCGAAGTTCTCCAGCGTCAGCTTGTTCAGCAGCGACTGGATGTCGCCGATGATGCCGTGCGCGTTCGTGTTCTACGCGTCACCTCACGTCGTGGCGCGCACCGAGCGGATGGAGATGTTCCAGAGGAAGGAGTTCACCTCCTCGTTCAGCGCGATGTTGTGGTCGCACGCGCTCCAGATGGCGTTCAGCACCGCCGGCGTGTAGATCGTCTTCTTGCTGTGCGCGTACGCGCTGCCGTTCTACGCCTCAGCGCCTGCGCGCGCGCCCACCATCTCGCGGATCTTCTCGTCCGTCAGGCCGCGCGGGCGCTCCGCGATCGAGCCGCGGCGGCTGCTGCCGTGGGAGCGCGGGTTCAGGTTCAGCGTCGTGTGCTTCGCCGGCGCGGGGGCGGCGGGCGCAGCAGGCGCAGCAGGCGCAGCGGGTGTGGTGACAGGCGCAGCGGGCGTCGTGGACACAGTAGGTACGGAGGCGGCAGGCGTGGCAGGCGCAGCAGGCACGGCAGCCACAGGAGCCACAGGAGCCACAGGAGCCACAGGAGCCACAGGAGCCACAGGAGCCACGGCGGACATGGCAGGCATGGCAGGCGCGGGGTGCATCGTGGACACCATGGGCATGACGGGCATGGCGGCCACGGGCTGCTGCGCGGGGCGTGCCACCGGCGTCTTCTGGACGGGCTGCATCACCTGAACCGGCTGAGAGGTCTGGATGGGCGTGGCAGGACGCATGGTCATTCCCTCGACGGGCATCGGCTGACGGGCACCCATCATCATATTCGACATGGGCATAGAGGGGTTCATGGGCACCATGCTAACAGGCACGAGTCTATTGGGGACAAAGGCGGGAGCGGAGGCCGAAGGCTTCTGGCCGACGGAGCCGTGGCCCTCGAAGGACTTGGCGTTGACATTCCACTTCTATCGACTCAGCGCAGACAGCCGGACGAACGCTGTGAGACTTGGAGGCCGTGTTGTGGTTCTGAACCGGCTGCCAGGGGGCTGCTGCATCTGCTGGCGGGGCTGCTGCATCTGCTGGCGGGGCTGCTGCATCTGCGGCTGGGCCACTACGCGTAACGCCGAACAATCAGAATAACCGAATGGAACGTAGGAACTCATGGCAGGAACCATATAGTAGCCCTGGGGCTGCACTTCACGCCCCATCCCAGCACTTACGTACGCCATCGGCGCCATCATGGGCTGTCCTCCCATCGCGGCAGGCTGTCCGTACACGTTTCTTGGAACTAGGAGATGAACATGGGAACCAGCCAAAACCAAAGGAATTGCTGTTTTCCTTTCCGTTCATAATTGCAACGAGTGGCGGATAGAGAAAATAGAAGAGACAGGAGTCTTTCTATGGCGAGAAAACCGTTGCTGAAAATAACCGCGGTGAACCTTAAGACAGCGAAGAACTGAGGACAGAACGAGTGGAACAAACAGCGCTCAACTAAAACCGCATCGTCTGGCCCGGGAGACCGCCGATCGGGTACTGAGCTGGAGTGGGGGCTGCGCTGGGATACTACGCATCATGACCGCCCAAAGCCTCCTGCAGGAGTGGAGATGCGGAAGGTTCGCGTGAGCGTCTGCAGGTCGTTCTGGGCTGTCGTCATCTAGCCATCATCCCGCGACTTCTCGCCCACCTTCGCCTTAATGGAGGCTACGCGCTGCTTCTCGTGCTCCTTCACGCGGTTCATCTCCTGGCGGATGGCCTCCACCTGCCGCTCGTACACCACGGACTGCCGCTGCATCTCCGTCTTCTGCGCCTCGATCACCTCCTGCAGCTGCTTTGCCGCGCTCTGCTGCTGCAGCGCCAGCTGCCGCTTCAGCTCCTCCACCGTTGCGCTCTGCGTCTGCGCCTGCTTCTCCAGCAGCTACGCCTCACGCCACAGCGCCGTCTCCACTTGGCAGCGCGCCGTCAGCTCCTGCACCTGCGCCGCCTGTGTCGCCTGCGCGTTCTTCTGCCTACGCCTCACGCGCCCCCCACACCCCCACTCTTCTACGACGCGCTGTAGCCGGACCACCTCGCCCCCCGCACTGTTCCGGGCGTCCTGCAGCTGCGCCATCTGCCTGCCGAGCTGCTGTGCACGTGCCTCCGCTCTAGCCATCACGCGGCGCAGAAGGCCCCACTCCTGAATGCGTTTGTCGCGGAGGCGAATCTCCTCCTGCAGCCGCGCCGTCTCCGTCTGCAGCCGCTTCCGCACCCTAGGGGTGAGCGGCGTGCCGTGCGCCCTGCTCGTTGTCCACGTTCGAGCGGATGATCTCCGTCTGGCGCCGCGACGTCTCGATTTGCTGCTGCAGCGCCGCCACGGCCGCCTGGTGCTCCGTCTCCTTCCGCTGCATCTACCGTTCACACCATCATTAGGGTATACGGACGCGGTCATCGCCTGCATGGAGTTGGAGAGCTCCTGATTGCGTGTGTTGGCTTCGGCCAATTGCTACCGATGAACAGGAAACACTGGGGATACTCGACTCACGGCCTGCACCTGGTTCTGCAGATCCTTCTCGGAGGCTCGGAGTTGTGAAATCACCTACGGGATGAGCTTGGGAGAAAAGACGCGAACAGAATTCATCTTTGTAACATAGTTGTCGCACTTCCGGAGCTCGTCGTCGCGTTCCTTGATGACCCGCAGGTTGTACTGATAGTCCTCCCGAAGCATGTCGTACTTTTTCTGGAAAACGACCATTTCATTTTTGTACTGCTCGAGGGACTGCGTCATGAGAGTGATGTTGTCCTTGTAGATTTGCGCGAGACTCTGCTCCATTTGGTCCAGCTCATCTAGTCCTAAGCAGCGGCAGGGACAGCGAACCGTTATACGTGCCTTGGAGATCATGGTAGGGAGAGTGCACCGGATTCATGTACTGGGGAAGTGACGATGACGGATTCATCTCCAGTGGATTCTTCGGCCTGTATTCGCAGTTCAAATGGAGCGAGCCGATTTGAAACGGTCGCCGAAAGAGCGAAATCCCCGCAAACGACTGGTTTGTTGCAGCAAACACGGAAACCCGATACAAAGAGTAGACACAGGTATTTATAATACCCAGAGCACAAACTACATCCCATCCTCGTATGGATTCTGGACAACATTCGAGGAGGCTGAATGCCGCCTTCCTTGGAGAATAGCGCAACATCATATTGCTATTCTCAGCAACCATCTCCAACGGAGGGATAGAACAGTGACAACAACAAGTACAAAAACCATTGCGGACATGAAGGTACAATTCGTTATGGTACTTCTGGTAGTCCTCGCAGGTGACCAGCAGAGTGAAGTTAATGCTCTTCAGGAACACCATCTCGAGGTTGTTCAGCTCCTCCGTCTGAACGCCGCCAATCTGGGCATAGAAGCTGTTCACACAGAAGGAGTCGTCGAAGAACTTGATCGCGATCATGACACTGGTGATGATAACGCGGTGAACGGTGAGCGAGTTCACAGGGATTTTCCCACTTTGAATCAAACGATCGATATAGATGAGAGAGAGGACAAGGCATTCTGCACTACAGTCCGAGTACTTCAGAATCCTGTGCGTTACGCAAAGCGCTCGTGCTCACCTTTCAAGATAGTCGTGAATCGAAATGGACGGCTCGCAGAGAGCCGTGAATGGAGTGATCTGGGAAACCGAGATGAACTACGCTTAACGGCGGCGACAGTCGGTACCTCATCCTGTTGCCTGACGACATTTCCGAGGATACAGGACAGGACGGTTATCAGACTGTGTTTTTCACAGGAATCCATAGGTACGCGAGAGGGGAGAGACGAGAGAGATCCGAGTAGTTTGTGAGTTTGCTGGGCCGAAAGCGAACACCTGAAACATGAATCTGTACACACTCGAGACGTACGCTGGTTGTTTGTACGATGAATGATAACACTGGGGGCAGTATTATCAGCGGGCAGGAACCGTTAACAAGGCTGTATGCGCACAAATAGTGGGAGGAGGTTCGAGTGCCCGCAGTGACTAACTGTTTCCTTGATGATCAAGCAACCGCGAAACGTGCGGAGTGTTCCCAGTTTGATCGCCAGTGCGATTCCTCGTCCTTCCCTGCAAGAAACGGATTGGATTTGCTCTGCTGAAGGGTGAAGATGAGACCCTTTGATCATCCACGCCATTACGCTCCTCGTGTCACCCCTTCGTTCCTTCGGCTGTGTACACGAAAACGAAGAAGAAAGCAACCGGATTTGAGGATATGGCAATAATCCCGCCCTTTTTGTCGATTCAGGAGTGCATTTCTGCGCCCGATTTCGAGAACCTTCCATCCTCCCCTTTTTCACAGAAAGGGATTACGATGAGAAGAAGCACTATCGTTTTTTGTGTAGCCCTGTTCCTCGCAGTGGCAAACGCATCCGTGTTGGGTATTGACTTCGGTACGCAGTTCATGAAGATTGCTATCGTCCGTCCGGGGTCTCCATTTGAAATTGTGACGGACCTGAGTAGCAAGAGGAAAACGCCTGCTGCCGTCATTTTCGGCGATTCGACCCGCATCTACGGTTTCGACGCGCTGACGCTCGGCGCGCGCAAGCCGAAGAATGTTTTTATGCGTATGTCGCGCCTCTGGGCCAGGGCCCCAACAGCGACGTGGCTGCCGAATTCAAGGAGCTCAAGTTCCCCTACGAGTTCAAGCTGACGGACCGCAACACCTGGGCCGTGAAGTTCCCGCCGGCACGGGCTTCGACGATCATCAATTATCTCACTGCCGAGGAAGTCAACGCCATGATCTCGACTACGCCCGGAACATGGGCGTGCTGTTCGACAACGGGCAGAAGATCGTGGACTCGTGGTGACCGTGCCCTCCCCCTCACGCAGCACGAGCGCCAGGCCATTCTGGACGCGGCGTCTCTTGTCGGACTGAACGTGCTGTCGCTCATCGACGAAACCACCCGCTGCGGCGCTGCAGTACACGGTCAACAAGGAGTTCATCAACAAGACGCACCGCGTGATGTTCTGACATGGGCGCGCGGGTTCCATCCAGGTGTCCATCGCCGAGTTCCACACCCTCATCGACAAGAAGACCAAGCTGCCGAAGCGCTACTTCGACGTGCTGTCAGGCCTGGGACGAGAACATCGGCGGCGCGTAACTGAGCCAGGTGCTCGCGGACAAGTTCATGGAGGACTTCGTGGCGCAGCACGGCCTCGATCCCCGCGGCAACGCCAAGTGTGGAGTACCGCCTGCGCGCGCTGGGCGAGAAGCTGAAGGAGATGCTGTCGGTGAACGACAAGCTGCCCACGTGACGGGCACGCTGTTCGAGGAGCGCGACCTCGCCACCACCGCCTCGCGTCAGTTCATCTTAGACAACAGCGAGCCCATACTCTCGCCTCGTGGCGCCGGCGCTGAAGGCGCTGGAAGACGCGCACCTGACCATCTGGGAGCGACGGCGCCGTGTCACGCGTAGACGATCTGCAGGCCGTGGAGGTGATCGGCGGAAGCATCCGCGTGCCGGTCTTCCAGAAGGTGCTGAAGGGAGGGTCTGAAGCGCGACATTCTGGACATGCACCTGAACGGCGACGAGACCGTGGCGCTGGGCAGTGCCTTCCGCGCCGCCAACGTGAGCACGGCGTTCAAGCCGCGGTTCGTGGGCATGTCGGACATCACGCCGTTCTCAGTCGGCGTGGAGCTGGCACCGCACGCAGGCGGCGGACCAGCTGGAGGAGGTGCCGGTGGAGGGAGGGGGCCCCATCGCGGAGGAGGCGGAGGACTCGGAGGAGCTGGCGTCGGACCTGGAGAAGGAGAAGCAGACGCACGACTTCTGCTGAAGACCCAGCGCACGGCGCGGTCGATGGAGCTGTTCCGCGGCACGCTACCACAAGACACGCAGAAGAAGCTGACGGTGCAGGCGTACGAGGACTTCCAGGTGTACCTTACTACGACAAGCCGGAGGAGCTGCCGGCGAGCGCGGTGGTGCCGATTCGGGCGACCTTCAACATCTCGCATCGCGCAGGGGCTGGCTAACGTGGGCGACAAGCGCATCGGGCAGCCGAACGTGACGCTGGTGTTCAGCAACGACATGAACGGCATGGTGGTGCTGGAAGGACGCGTACATGAAGGTGCGCTTCCAGTACCAGGAGGATGCCCGTGGAGCAGCCCAAGGAGGAGAAGACGTACTGAGGACGGACAAGGATGCTAAGGATGCTAAGGAGGAGCCAAGGAGGAGAAGAAGGATGCTAAGGGAGGAGAAGAAGGAGGAGGAGCAGGTGAAGGCGAAGGGGCGGCACGGAGCCGAAGGGAGAGGAGGGGCGAGGTGCCGGCGGTGGAGACGCCTGCGGCAGGTGCGACGGAAGACAAGACGGAGGGAAAAGGCGGAAGACAAGCCGGAGAAGAAGCCGATGTGGTGACGAAGCGGAAGATCTGCAAGGTGTGCTGCGCGTGCAGGCGGGCGGACCGCCAGATCATCCTGCCGATGACGAAGAGGAGAAGGAGAAGAGCATCGCGCTGTAGACGCGGCGGACGCGAGTGAGGCGTAGGCTGAAGCGGATGCAGAAGCTGATCGTGACGAGCACCTTCCATGAGCGGCAGCGCATCATCAACCAGCACGAGGCGTTCATCTACGACTCCATAATGGCTGAGGAGGAGGAGTTCGTAGTTCTCGGAGGAGGCGGAGTGCAGCGAGATCGCGGCGCTGCTGAGCGAGAACGAGGACTGGGCTGATGGACGAGGCGACGAGCACGACGCCGACGGAGGACTACAAGCAGCGGTATCTGGACATGAAGACGGCGATGAACCGCGTGGAGAACCGCATCGACGAGTACAAGAGAAAGCTGGAGGAGGAGCGGAAGAAGAAGGAAGAGGAGGAGCGGAAGAAGAAGGAGGAGGAGGAAAAGAAGAAGAAGGAGGAGGAGAAGAAGGCCGAGGAGGAAAAGAAGAAGGCTGAGGAAGCGGCAAAAACGCTACGGAGGGAGGCCCTTCCGCCGATAAGGGAGAGGTGGACGAGGGCATGTGCGTCTGGACAGCTGCTCTGCCATGAGGGTGCGAGTGAATTGTAATGATACTGGTTGCCGTCTTTGTTAAACAAAGAGAGCGGATAGAG
>JANPWL010000014.1:0-71534 GCA_027406405.1 Blastocystis sp. subtype 1
CGTCGTTGATTTCACGAACAATCACTTCCATCCTATCACTGGTTCTGGGCAAATCCCTGCTTGTTCCGCTACACAAAAACGAGCCGAAAACGGTACTCTAACAAACAACGCGAAAACCAACTAGTTCACCTCCTATAGGCTTTAGGGCATGATAGGAAGCGCGTCCACTCCATAAATCTCCTTCTTCACACGCGCGTAGCGGCCCCAGCGGCACTCCGTGTACTTCCAGTAGTCCCAGTCGATGGTGCTCATCTGCTTCTGCAGCAGGCCCCACAGGAACCAGTGGAAGTCCGTCAGGAGCGTGTGCTTGCGCACAGTCTCCTTCAGCTTCTCCACCTCCTCCTCCGTCGGCTCCTTGCCGAAGCGGGCGCGCAAGTACGAGCGGATGAAACGTCTCTGCTGCTCCTCGGTGGGTCCCAGAGACTCGCGCAGGATTTCCGACTCGGGCAGGTTGTAGTCCGTCATCCACTCGCAGAAGTGGTTCGCAATGTCCACTCCCACGGAGATGGGGCCCGAGTACTCGAAGTCAACGAACATGATGTCGCCCTCCTTGTTCATCAGAATGTTGCCGTGCTGCAGGTCGTGGTGGCCAAACACCACCTCGTAATCCTCAGAGGTGATCAGCGACTTCAGACTCTCGATCTCGGGAAGAATCAAGTCGAGACGCACGTTCTTGAAAATGTCCTTCGTGCCTAGCTATCAGGAGGAGTAGGGAAAAGAACAGGAATTCTTGATACCCTCGGCCCAGTAGTAGTAGTGCTTGAAGTACTCCTCCTTGTCGTAGGAATTGAGCTAGGAATAACGGTCGGAACAAGGAGGCACCTTGATGTTGTGCATCGAAGCGAGCTTGGCGGCAATCTTGTCCGAAATTTCGTCCTCGCGCATCTGGGGAGCAAGAAGGGGCTACACATGACAAGTGACTTCTTCTCTTACATCATAACCCTCTCTCCAAACCTCCAGTCTACCGCCAGGGAACGACTTCAGCAGGCTGATGCCGAAATTCTCGTCGCTTAGCTTCTGGAAGTAGTACAGCTCGTCATCTCTGTTGAAGAAGAGATCGGTGCTGCAACCGTACGCACGGAACAGCAGAGGCTGACACTTCTTGCCCTTCACGGTCACCTTGAAGATGATGTTCGTCATGGCTCCTATTCCGTGAGCGCCTTCATCAACAGCGCCTACCGCTGATTCTTCTCACTTCAATCTCGTCAGGAGACTGAACGTCCTTCCACACAGGGAGATCATTACCCTTGATCTGCTCAAACGCCAATTGGTTCATATCACTATTTTCCGTGTCGATGTAGTACGTCATTTCTCTAGCCAGCAATAACTGTTCAATGAACTACTGACCCTTTGTGGAACACGAAGTGAGAACCGCGGGAATTCCAACATGCATTTGGAATGTTCTGGCAAAGCGCAAGATTTCGAGGACAGGACCAGGCTTATTCCATTCTCATTAAACCGGAATAGGAACGGACACTTCAGGCCTCTAATTGGAGTGACTGTACGTGCAACCCACAATGGCATTAGGGACAGAAAGCTACATAGGACGTGTAATCCGTCTCTTCAGTGAAGGGAGAGTGTTTTGGAATGAATCATACTGCGTTTACTGAGAGACACTAATGAGCTTCAAATAGAAAGAATAGAAGAGTATACACAGAGTGAGAGACGCTCCACGAAACCGAATCTGCATGCTCATTACCACATTCCAAGTTCACTTCTTCACAACACACTATGGAAAACGAGTCAATCGAGTGGTCAAAGTACAATATCTTCCAGAGAGTCCTCTTCTGGTGCGTCATCCACTCTGACATCACCATTCCCGTTCTGCTCGTAATTGTAACCATTATCATGGTCACCAACTGTATCATTGCAAACCGGATGTATAACGAGGAAGTGAAGGTACTCTTCTGGGACGTGGATGATCCTGTAGGAAACGAAGGCAAAGAAGGAGAAGAAAGTAGTTGTCACACACGCCAAGGCTGAGTTCTGTGTTTGTAACAAACATCCCAATTCTCCTTCTTCAGCTCTCCGCAGTCCGTGATGGCGATGGTCTTCCTACGCGTCACACATCCTCCGCATCACTACATGGGACTGCCGCTCTCCGTGCCCAGCATCTCCAGGCTCTTCAGCACGTTCATTCCCTTCTTCACCTCGCCGAACACCACGTGGTGGCCGTTCAGCCAGGGGCAGGGAACAGTGGTGATGAAGAACTGAGAGCCGTTGGTGTTGGGGCCGCAGTTCGCCATGGAGAGGAGGCCAGGACCCGTGTGCTTCAGTGTGAAGTTCTCGTCGGGGAAGCGCTCGCCGTAGATGGACTCACCGCCGGTGCCGTTTCCGTTCGTGAAATCACCTCCCTAGTTATGAGACATGAATATGGTGAAAACCTGGCACATGAACTGGGGAATGACACGATGCAGGGTGCAGCCCTTGTAGTGGAGCTTCTTTCCCGACTTGCCGACTCCCTTCTCTCCCGTGCAGAGGCAGCGGAAGTTCTCGGCGGTCTTGGGGACGACATCGGCGCGGAGCTACCCTTCATCCCCCACATTCTCCTACTTCAAACACGATGCGGCCCATGTCCTTTCCACCGGCGCTGAAGTCCATGAACACGAGAGGATTGTCGGCGCGAGACGCAAAGCCGCGGAACGCGTTGGCGCCCAGTCTGGCAGAAACCGTAGCAAGTCTAGTGGCAGCAAGCATGGTTGGAAAAGAGAGAATGACGAAAAGAGGCGCCTTTTTCTTCGCCAATTCGCCACTTTTTCAGGAATCAGTCCAGGAGGATGAGGGAGAGGGAAAAATGGAGTGTACAGATTCCAGGGAAGTGCTTGGTTCTGGGGGGCTATTTGATTCTGGAGGATGGGGGAATCGCGGGGTGAGTCTGTCTCTCAGTGCCAGAACGCGTGCGACTCTCTGTGTAGAAGAAGCTGAAAGTGGAAATGGACTCGTGGAAGTGACCAGTCCTGATTTGGGCGGAAAGTGGATTTATTCTATTGACAATACGTCTACTGTGCATATATTAGAGTAATGACTTTGCTGTGCATTGAATCTAGGGAATCGGAGGAGAATGCCTTTCTGCTCTGCTCTCTCCAGCGCGTTTTGACTCTTCCAAGCGTGGCTTCCTATCTTTCTCATACACACCTCAACATCCAAATTGAAAACAGAGATGGATTCTACTACCAGCAGAATGGCAGGCAGCATAAGACGGGCTTTGGCACTTCCTCCACCACCACCGCTGCCTTCGTGTGCTGCCTTCTCCTGGCTTCACACAGCATTGGGTGGGGACTGCTAGGAGGGACTGAGGGAGTAGAACACCGCTCTCTTCGGAGGATCGCGAGCTTGTGGCGACTCTCGCCATCCAAGCGCACAACGAGGCGCAGCACCGCTCGGGCTCTGGCTACGACATCCTCACCGGCGTGTACGGGAGCTGTGTGCTTTCTGTGACCGACTCTCAGCTCTCGCACACTCCCTTCTCGCTGCCGGCGGGTCTTGCCATCGTGCTCAGCCAGGGCGGCGGCAAGTCGTCGAGCACGCCCGTGCTGGTGAAGAGTCTGCAGGCGTGGAGGCGAGGCGAAGGGAGCGAGGCGCTGTGGGAGCAGTACAAGCAGAACAACGAGGCGCTGGTGGAAGCGCTGGTACGAGCAGAGGTGGCTCCTCTACACCGACTCTACGAGGAGCGGCTGGAGGTGATGCTGGAGCTGAGCCACGCCTCGGGCAGCGGGGTGCTGCCTGACGAGTTGTTTCCGGTGCTGAAGGAGACGATGCGCATTGAGGGGAGTGGTGGGGTGCGGAGTGGCGGGCGCTGGGGGATTCGACTCCTTCTACGCGCTGGTGAAGAAGGGGGAATGGAGAAGGGACGTGGTGGAGCGGCTGTGGAGCACACACGGCTATTCGCTGTCTGGCGCACACGAGGACGATGGTGGAATGGTTGTACAGTTGTCGCTTTGGAGGGTTTGATGAACAAACAGAAGAATACTCAGAGACAAACTTCCCATTGTTGCGACACTTCTGCAACGCGGTCAGTCGCTTCTGATTGTAACGAACGGCATAGCTGTTCGCAATGCTAATCAACCCAAGCGCACGCTTTTGCTTCACTATCTGCATCCGGCGCAGGCGTCTACTCATGATGTACCACATAACACACCTTACCTCTCCTTGCAAGACACGGGCGCAGAATCACACACCCCCTTCGTTTCCACCCGTGGCGGCAGAGTAAAAAACACACCGCTCCATTGAGGAGGAAGCGCAATATTGGGAACCGAAGGATTGGGAGCATCCGTTAGCAGAGGAGACTCGGACAACGCCGGAGACGACTCGGACAGCACCGGAGACGACTCGGACAACACCGGAGGTTCCAAGGGGGAACTGGACAGTTCAATATCAGAGTTAAACACAGGGAAATCATAATCAAAAGAAACAGAATCAGAGGATGAACAAGCAAGAGTGGAATCGATAGTTTGGGGATACACTTCAGAGAAGTTGACATCCAAACTATGAGACTCCGTCTCGTATCCACAAGGCAAAAACACTGTCGCCTGTGTCTACGGACACCTCATTGCAATTGAACGGGAGCAGGGAACAGAAATCCATGGAATGAAGAAAAGACTGACTGTTAGGCACACGGTTCTTCTCCCACACAAGCGGTCCTCCCTCCTTTTGAGCAAATAACCGTTATTGAAGAATGGAGCGGAGAAGAGTGCGTAGATTGCTATGGTATGGAGGCAGAAGATGAAACGTGTGTATAAAAGAGATGAGAAGTGAAAATTGAAGTGGATTGATTATGGACACTCAATGTCAAATGCCAATGGGAATTTGAATATGTGATTGTGTTCTGTATGTAATGAAACGGGAAATGGATCCCATTCGATACACTCCATCCTTTTCAAACGGCATGGATATTTGTATCATTCCCATTCATTCAAAGCGGATGCAATGATCCGAACATGGATTTGCGACTCTTCTTCTCATCAAGTCCTATCCTAAGCGATACAGCACTCTCATGGACTGCACATCCACATGATCGCAATTGAGGATGAAAACAAGCAACAGAAACAGAGATGGAGGTGTGCCGCGGTTATGTTTCAAATCAGGCGGAAATCCAATCCATTTCTCTTCTCGCAGTATCGTCTCCGCTCTGTACAATGTCGGCTCAGAAGTGCATTATTTACGCGACGATCAGTCGCAAGTAGGCGAAGATACGAGCAGAATGACGGTTAGGGATGTTGTTCTGTGCGAGGAAACCCTTGGCACGTCCGATAAGAAGTCTACCGGCAACTTTGCTCAGATCACCCAGAGTCTGCTCCCAAGTTCCCTCCTCAGGCGAAACACAACTTCCACTACGACAAGTGGCTTTCTGCCTGAGCCAATCACGCCTAGCAAGTATGATTTCTCCGTGCTGAACCAGCGTGGAATCACGTACGTGGCTATGACGGATCGTGATGCCTCTGCGTATTGTGTTCGTATGAATTCATGGTGTGGTTGAGGGGAGAACTTCCTGACGGAGATGGCGGACAACTTCTCTGCCACCTACGGGTGGTGGTGGTTTTGAATGGTGATGGGTAGCGATCGCGCCAAGACAGCTCAGGCCTTTGCCATGTCGGAGTTCTCCACCACGATCAGCCAGCTGATGGTGCTCGTTTGAGGGAGGGGGTGATGAACAGACGAAGTGGAACGATCCGAATGCGGACTCTGCCACCCGTGTGCAGCAGAAGCTGGACGCTGTGAAGGGCGTCATGATCGACAACATCGGTTTGGGAGGGGAGAGTGGGTGATGGGCAGATAAGATCATCGACCGTGGCGAGAAGCTGGACATCATCGTGGACAAGACGGACGCGCTGGCCGACACTGCTGACGTGGGCCTAAGGTGCATGGGTGAGGTGTAGCTGTTCCGCTCCGATGCTCAGAAGCTGAAGTGCGAGATGCTGAAGCAGAAGCTGAAGCTGTACGGTATCTTCGCTGCTATCGTCATTGTGAGGGCTGTAGAGGGCTGTGAGCCGTAGATCATCATCCTCATCATTGTCACATTTCTAACACGAACAAGAAGTGGTCTGTTTGTTAACAAAGCGTCCATCACAGCACGTTCAGGTTCTTCGGCCCGTTCAGCTTGTGCGCATTTCTCCTGTGCACCGTTTCGCAAATCTGGCTGAAATGCTCCCACTCCTTCTTCGTCTCCTCGTCCATTCCCTCCACAAACGCCTTCTTCTCGCTGTCCTGGAGAGGCAGGAACCAGCCCGTGTACAGCTCCACGAAGTCGTACGTCACGCCCAGTTCATTCTCGTCCGTCTGTCCCTCCCACAGATCCGCGGAAGGGGGAGAGCGCAGGATGCTCTCGGGAACGCCTAGCACGGCGCCCACCTTGAACACCTCGTTTTTTGTGGAGATCGGCGATCAGCTGCAACATCCACCACTCCATCTCCGCTTTGCAGAAATAGCCGAGATAGCCGTCCTCATCGCGATTTCCCGTTCCCATCACCACGCAGGGAGTGCCTGCCTGGCTGAGCAGTTGCGCGACGTAGTAGCCTACCGGCGTTCTCTGCGAATGAGTATTTGAAGAGAAAAATACCATGTACGAACGAAGCTGACCACTAGCAAAGTCCTTTCCCTCGATTCCCACAGAAGTGTCAACTAGCTGCTTCTATGAATGATGTAGATGGAGAGAAATGCACGAGACTGTCAAAAAAGGGAGTCTGGTCCACGACAACCATTCCACACCCAGCGCCTTTCCGCACTCCATGGCTCTGTCGTAGGCCCACTGCGAGCTGTGAATCGGCTGGGATATGCCGAGGATGCGTTCGATGGGCGAGCCACTCATGTCCATGGCGTGCTTGATGAGACCGAGCGTGACTGCGGAATCGACACCTCCGGAAACAGACACGCTACGCTTGAGAAGAGGGTGAAATGGAAACCATGCCGCTTTCAGACCGCAACTGCGCATGTAGTCGTTGAACATCCTGCACTTGGCATCCACCCACTTGACAGCGTCAAATCTCTCTTTGCCTAGCGATCACATCTTTCTCTCCTCGACCACTCTGTACTGCTGCAGAGCCTTCTCGATGAGGTCCTTCATGGTGGAAGAGAGAATTGGATCGAGACAGAAACAAGCCCTATTTGTGTGGGAAGCCCCTCAATCCCAAGAATTTCAGTGACTGTCGTGTCTTCGGGATTTCTCCACGGAAACGGGGCAATTGAATCGGGAGGACAAGACTCGCCAGTGGCGCCTCTATCCCACATAGACTTAGAAACGTACCATCCTGAAATCCCCTCTTTTTGTGCGCTCTGCAGCGTTGAGTCATATCTTATTGAAAAGTGCCGATCTTGTCTCTATCTTCTTCTAAATTACACGACTTGCTATAATGAACTGTACTATTCCTGTTGAGAAGCATCTCAAAGCTGAACCTCATATTGCCGTAGTTTTCATGTCTTTCACTCACGACGTAGACACCAGTTACTGTCGTGGTGGAGGAAGCTCCATCGCAGGAATCGGCTCCCGTGATGAGCTTGCGTTGCCATGTCATCATAAACCTCATTTCTAGCTGCTGCGATCTTAAATGCGCCAATGTGCACAGCCAATGAGTGCAGCGCCATTCTCCACGATTCTCTCAGAGAGGAGTTTAGACGCCACAAATTGTGGCGATCAAAGTTGGTGGAACAGTTCGAGTTTAACGACATCCAGAGCGCGCAGTGCTATGTGTACAAATGGGCCTTTTTTCGTGGAAACACGCCGTATCGAGTTGAGAATACGCCCCTACGACCCGACGTCAGTAATACATACATCTGCAAGTGAGCATTAGATTGACGGAGAGCAGAATGGAACTCCGCCTCTCATTTGGAATCTGAAGCTGCCCGATCCTCAGCTGTTCGTGGACCAAGAGAAGGCCTTCGTTGTACCCCACACCGATGTTGTGGTGATGTGCCCGGAGTGCGAGGGAAAGAAGATAAAGACATGCAAATTGTGTTACGGCGAGGGAAGACACATTTGTGGGAGATGCGGTGGGAGTGGTTACGTTGAAAGAACCCATTATGATAGTAAGGGACGTAGGAGAACGACTCGTGAGCAGTGTTCCCGGTGCAGCGGCACAGGAGAGCTGTTGTGTAGTGAATGCAAGGCCAGAGGAATCGTCGTCTGCTTGTCGTGCCAAGGGAAGGGATTGACGATCCAATTCCAGCTGGTTGGAGTGTGCGAGTGGCGTGAGGTGTAGATGATTGCTTCCTACCAAACACACGAGAGGAAGACCATTGTGAATGACTTGGATTTGGATCCCAGTCTCATCGAGCAGGCCTCCAGCAACACCGTCGTGGAGTGGGTATTGGAGCATTCAGTGATGGGTAGCGTGCAGGGCAAGGACATGGTCCCTGTGAGTGTGGCTGACTCGGAGTTGCAAGCTGGATTGAATGATCTCTATGGCCAGATTTCACGCTTCACAATTCCCTTCCTTATGGAGGACATGCCACATGATAACCAGACAATGGTCTATCACCAGCAGCGGGTTTCCGTCCTCAGCGTTCCGATTATTTGCTCCTCCGCGGCAATCAAGGACAAGAAGTATAACATGTGGGCGTATGGAACGGACTACACCTGTTTCATACCGGAGTACGCCAAATCGAGTGGTTGCAGCATTCTCTAGTTGGTTCTGTTTGTTTCCCATTTCATTTGTTTTCACTGCAATGATTTACGTGCCAATTGTGGACAGGGAGTCTGGGAAGCAACAGGTGCACACCAAATCACGGAATCACGCGTAGTGGGTGATCATCGAACTACAGGGCACACTGCACAACTGCAACGAAGCACCACTGAATGGATGTGACTTGGGAACGCTGCAGTGGACGAATGCACACACTACTCCATTCTTGTGATTGTCTAGGGGAATCCCGTGCTGCGCATTGGAAACCACCTGTGCGAGGGGAAAGTCGTCAAACTCCAAAAGCCCATCCTGGGTAAGCGTGCTTTTGAGTAGTTGAACGATAGTGACGAGTCGAGGCGAAGACAGTGATTCTGAGCATAACGGTATTCAATCCGTAAATTAGGATGATGGTTTAGGGCCCCATTTACGTGATTGAAGCGATCGTGCGGGAAAAGCTGCTGTTCAGCAACCGTCCCAGGCCTCTTCTTTAGTTGTCAACGAATTCATGAATGCGAGAGTCGATGCTGGGATGGCTCTTCCTTCCTTCCTGCTTCTGTACAATGATTGTGTATCTTCTAAATTGTCGATGTTTGTTGTATCCTCATTGCTCTTTTCGATGAAGAATCAGAAGAAGAAAGGGAGCTGCGATTCATATCGTGACAAAGTGGAAAAGACGGTGAAGGACGTGCTGGACGGAAACGCGCTCTCGATACACGATCGTCTAGAGGTGCTGAGGAATGGGTTGTTGTGATGGGTAATGCGTAGCTGCTGCATCCAAATCGAATCCAGCGGGAAAGCGGTCGAAGTACTGGAGACGGTGCTGAATCAACTGGTTTCCCGCTGCTTCGGATTGTACGATACGCTTTACGAAAAGGAAGGAGAAGCATTTCTGAATTCCCTGTGCTCATCGCTCGTTCTCTACCAGCAGCAAGTAGACGTGCTTTCATCCATTCTTCATGTTCTCGTACGCTGTTGCGATGGGTTACAAACGGTAGATTCGCTCCTCTCTCCTCCTGCAAGGAAAACCCTCCCTCGCAGCCTTTGCATCGAGTATCCTTCTCGAAACGGTACTTCTCCCGCTGCAGCCCACAATCGCCCGTGCCATAACGGACTGTGGGAGTGATGATCTGCTGAGGAACGTCTGGAACTCCCTGTCCTCGTTTTCCGTTCACAACAAGACGGCCATCATGGAGTCGCTGTTTATTCATCCCTTCCTCCAGTCGTTTGACGACACGGCTGATTGCGAAACCATCTCTTCAATCTGCTGCTTCATGGACAGAGTCGAATCACGGTGGAACACCGTTCTCGGCTCGTCCTTCCTCCCCTCTCTCGATTCATGGGAATCGCAGCTCATCGCGTCTCACATCTCCTCCCTTCGCCAGGACGTAGTGTCCCCTCTGCCTCTCACCCACAGATCCACACACAAGCCATCGACTGGGACCACGCCTCCTTCCCCACGCTCCTCCACTTCCTCCGTCTCAGCTTCCCGCTTTGCTCCCAAGAAGACCAGCACGCGCTCCTCGCCAGCGTCCTCGCCGCACTGGCCGCCCTCTGCCAGTCGCTCGCCGTGGACTCTCTCACCCGCTGCCGGCTCGCCGACCCGCTGCTCAACGGCCTCGCCAAGGCGGTGTCGCTTGTGCATCTAGTGATAGATGACTTCGCCCAGCGCAGCGACGTTCTCCTCGCCGTGCCGAAGCTCGCACGGACACTCCTTCTTCACCTCCACCACTGTCTCCTCACCACAACGCCGCCGCGGCGATGGCCGCTTCTAACGTCCTTCGCATCTTCCCGCCGCTGGACTCTCTCTACTACTCGCTCTTCCTCCTCCGCTGGACGTCGCGGTGCTGCGACGCGGCGCTGGAGACGGCCGTGGCGGCGCAGCTGGTGAAGCCGGTCACGCTCTCCAGCATCCAGACGGCGCTGTGCTCCTCCTGCGTGCATCGCTCCCTGCTCACGCCCTTCCTCGGCGACGCGGCCTTCACGCTGTCGCTGGACCGCGTGGCGAACGACGCGCTGCTTCGCCCCTTCTTCGCGCAGTTCGCGCAGGACCAGCTCACCAAGACCTTCGAGGTGCAGACGGAGCTGGGGCGGGTGGAGCTGGAGCTGGAGGGTCACTGTGTGACGTGCTGCCCCGCGCAGGCTATTCTCCTCCTCTTCTTCGCCCACACACAACGTATATCCCTGAACGAGCTGGTGTGCCGCTCCCCCTTCTCTGCGGCCACCACCAAGCGAATCATTGCCTCGCTGTCGTGCTGCGTTTCAAAGGACGGCTACGTGGAGCTGCCGCCGCTGACGAGGGATATAGAACTGCCTTCGCTGCTAGTGCTGCCGTTGAACGAGACGGGACAGGAGAAGGAGGGAGGAGCGATTGCTGTGTGAGCGAGAAGTGTACCAGTCGTGGGTGATGAAGTTGGTGAAGCAGAAGAAGCGCGTGTCCTTCGAGGCGGTGTTGAAGTACGTGGAGCGGAATGTGGCGGGAGGCAACAGAGAGGAAATGAAGAAGGCGGTGGAGGATCTGATTGAAAGAGAGTACGTGGAGAGGGATGCGGGGAATGACGCCATGTTGGTGTACGCGCGTTGCATGTGTTTGTTCCATTCTTCCATGCAGAGGCATGCTTTCTAGAAATCCTCCTCAGACTTCTTTTCAAAATGAATCGAAAGTAGGATATTTGGGACCCGGGAGTGAGGGATAGAACAACGCAATACTTGAAAGCGGGAGTGGTTGTATTCGTTCTGTGCTTCCTATCCTACCGGCTGGGGAGACTTACGAACTCCGCCTCTCCCACTGGTGAAATTACGGCTCCGGCTGCGACGATTACGTGAGTGCATGGGATTGTTGTCATTGCTAGGGAGCCGGTGAAGCTGTAGCGTTTCAAACCGTCCTCTCACCAACGTAGAGTGGAGGAGGAGCAGAAGGACTTGTCGTTTGAGAATGTGCGTCCCATCATCCAAACGGACAAAGAAATGTACAGACCCAATGAGCCCATGTTTGCGTTCCACTTGGCATTCAGAGTAGACAAGTCCGCTCCATTCTTCTTGACGGAGTGACGCACAAAGTGGTGGAGCTGCCCCGCAGTCACAGCCGCGTTTCCTGGTACATCCGCTACCCGGATAGCAACGAGCGGGATTGTTACTTGCAGTACAGGGAGGGCGTGTTCAGCGGCAAATGCTTCCTTCGTTTTGCTTCGTCTGAAAACTCACATGCAGAGGACAGAATCGAGGGTTTGTACAAGGTGTGCATGCGTTGGGAGGAGAACGCTCCGGGCGTCTGCAAGGACGTCGTCGTGAATAACTACAGGAAGGGGAGAGTGCACATGGAGGTACGGACGGTGAAAGAGCAGTGATGAGCAGATCACGCTCGACAAGAACACCTACAACCCCGGAGAGACCGCGGTCGCCACTGTGCACGTGTCCATGCTGGACGGGAGCAAGCTGGGCAGACACTTCGTTTCCTTCTCCTCCGTGATCAACGGCGTGACGCACTACCTCGTACGGCAAGTGGTGCGCGTCGAGTCTAGACCCAAAGCCGTCTGGACAAGAACAACACGATGTCCGCCTCCATCCCGCTGCCAAAAGAAGAGACGATTTCGGCCGCCTCGGTGGTGGTGACGATGGAGATCAACGGCGAGGTGGAGACGGAGACGAAGCTGCTGCCGCTGCGCTCCCTGCGCCAGCTGGCCGTGGACTTCTACCCCGAGAGTGGCGTGATGGGCTGCGGTGCCAAGAATCGGGTCTATTATGAGGCGCACGATGAGAGTGGGAAGCCGGTGCGGATTCGCAGCGAGCTGGTGAAGGCAGATGGAAGTGTGCTGGGAGCGATGCGTGACGGAGATGAGGGAAGAGGCGTCACGCCTGCTGTGACGGTGTCGCAGGGCGAGAAGCTGGCGCTGAGGGTTGTGGAGCCCCCTGAATTTGAAGGGACGCTGTTCCCGCTGCCGGAGTAGGCGCTGCGCGGAGCGGTGACGATCAGGTGCGAGAAGACGGCCGTGCTGTCTGCGGAGACGAAGGAGGGTGTTGTGGAGGCGACGATCGCCACGCCGGTCAAGGGCTACTTCACCGTGGCCCTGTAGCCGTTACGTGGAAGCGTGACGCATAGGAAGAGAATGAACGCGACCGTGGCAGAGAAGACCGTGTTCTGCTATGCCAACGCGCCCGTCACCGTCAGACTGCCCGTCGGCGCGCAGTTCGGCGTGGGTGTTCCTCTTCCTTCTCACTCGCAGGTGCTGCGCGTGGTGCTTGAGAGCCGCGCGCTGCCCGCCGCCACTTCGGCCTGCAGCACGCCCTTCTTCTACAGCGAGCGCGTGGTGTTCCTGCCGTCGCCCGCGCCCACGCACTTCTTCTCCGTGCAGCTGGCCAACCAGACGACGGTGGTGGACGCGAACGACGAGATCACGCTGCACGAGCAGGCGGAGAGACGCGGCGGTGCGCGCTGCGAGCGGCGCTGAGGCGTAGTGGGGATGATCGCCGTGGTGGACAAGAGAGACGTCCAGAACACCGAGGAGTTCAGTCACCAGATGATGGACGTCTTCCTGCTGGACCGCGAGGTGGAGGGCGTGACGCCCGCCATCCGCCGCGTCCTCCACGCCGCCAACGCCACGGAGATCGACTTCGTGATGGGCGTGCAGGTGGCTTCCCGTCGCTTCTCTCACCCGCAGGGCTGGCGTCGCTACGTGTACGCCTGCCCGTCGCTCCTGTCAGCTGCGGACTATCGCATCTTCGTGGGCAACCTGACGGTGAAGCACGGGGCTACGTGGGCGGTGTTCGGGCGCCGACCGCTGCTGATGCGAGCGCGCGGCATGGCGAGGGAGGACATGATGGACCGAGCCTTCGGTGTGATGGAGGAGGAGGCGGCGCTGCCCGACGACATCCTGCTCAAGGGCGTGCCTGTGGCGCTGAACGCCATGCCCGAGAAGGCGATGGCCGCCAGCAATGCCAGCAATGCCAGCAATGCCCGAGAAGGCGATGGCAGCTGCCCCTGCCGTGCCTGCTGTGCCTGCTGTGCCTGAGGCAGCGGAGAAGGCGGTGGTGCTGGAGCCGGTGCTGATGGCGAAGCGACGGTACATGCCGGGCTGGAGCACGCGCAGAGAGCCGACGATCAACCGACAGGCGTGGATCCCCGTGGTGTCGCACGCGGAGGCGGAGGGCGAGGGCGAGCACGCCATTGGCCGGTGAGTGCGTCGGACCGGTGTGACGGACAGGCTGCGCGCGTCGACATACCTGCTGTACGCGAACTTCGTGTCGGTGGATGGTGCGATGGAGGAGTCGGTGTCGGAGTTCCTGGTGCGCGAGGAGGTGACGCTGGACATGAAGGCAGTGAGTCCGTTCATCCTTCACGACACCGACCGCGCGCAGATCCCGCTGAACCTGTACAACCACAAGGAGACGAACGTGCTTGTGACGCGGGGGCGTGAGGCGTAGATCTCCGGGCTGATCGTGACGAAGATCGGCGAGGAGCGCAGCGAGGTGGCGGCGGAGGTGGCGGCGGACGGGAACCTGCGGCGTTATGTGCCGCTCACGGTGGATGTGATGTGACATGGTGAGGCGCAGGCGAGCTACAGCTACGAGAAGAAGCCGCAGGTGACGCGCCGGCCCGCGTGGGAGCTGGACGCGCCGATCCAGTACTTCCCGCCCCAGCGTACCATGCTGGAAGTCAGCTACCAGCTGCCGAATCGCATCGTCTCCGCGGAGCCCGTCGTGGTGCAGACGGAGCCTCGTGGCGTCCCCAACGCCCCTTCATGCGTAGTGGCGTTCCCCATCACCCACACGGCGCTGTGTGTGCTGCGGCCCAACGAGACCATCAGCAACGTGGCGGGCTTCTCCATCGGCGCGGGCGTGGTGGGCTTCTCGACGGTGCGCTTCAACCGGCTCAGCCAGCAGCGCGCGCTGCTCACCAGCTCGCTGCAGGCACTGGTGAAGGAGCCGCACGGGTGCTTCGAGCAGACCTCCTCCACGCTCTATCCCATGATCTTCTCTCTTCTCTACTCCTCCACCACGCCCGCCAAGGCCGCGTCCTTCCTCGCCTCTGGCGTTTCGCGCCTGTTGGGCTACGAGGTGGAGGGCGGCGGCTACTCCTGGTTCGGCAGCAAGCCCGCCAACGAGCCGCTGACGGCGTACGGCCTGCTGGAGTTCCAGGAGCTGTTGCGACTGCAGGAGGAGCGCGGGCTGCTGGAGGCGACGCAGGCGAGCCTGCTGCGCGAGGCGGTGACGCGCACGACGAAGTGGCTGCTGGTGAAGGTGGGTAGGTGCGGCGTGGCGGCGTGAGCGGCAGACACGGTGAAGGACTGGTTCAAGGACCTGTCGACGGAGGCGCTGGACAGCTTCGGTTACGCGACGGAGAACACGACGGTGGCGTATTTGGTGTACTCGTTGTCGGCGGTGGTGAAGGAGGAAGGCGACGTGGCGGTGCGCGTGCTGCGGTGGTGTGAGGCGTAGCTGTTGAAGCGCGTGGCGCTGAATCTGTACGGCATGCGAGAGGCGTTGGACACGTACTGCCTGGCGCTGCTGGCGCTGGCGCTGGACAACCTGAAGGAGACGGAGAAGGTGGCGGAGCTGAACACGGTGCTGGCAGGACGCATGCGCGAGGAGGGCTGGTTCGAGGGCGGCAAGGACACCATCACCCGTAGCGGTGTGCAAGAGCGGTGAGGAGTAGACTCAGGCAAGTTGGGCGTGGTGGTGGAGACGACGGCGCTGTGCGGGCTGAGTCTGCTGCGCGAGAAGGCGAAGTACGCCGAGGCCATTCAGCGCGTGCAGTGGTTCTTGATCCGCAACAACCACGTGCGTGCGAGAAGAGAGGCTGACGCAAAGGACGGTTTCTTCGCCACGACGCAGGGCACGGTACTGAGTCTTCAGTTCCTCGTGCTGTCGCGAAGCGCGGAGGACGCGGACCACCCGCGTCTGACATACCACCTGGATGGCGTGGAGACCACGGTGTTGCCCAGCGTCATTTCGTCAGGCACGCCGCACAGCGAGTTCCTGGCGGTGGGCCAGCACGCCTTCGCCGTGTCCTCCACGACGCCGCGGCGCGCCACGGAGCTGGTGGAGCTGGTGGTGGACGTGACGGTGCAGACGGGCGGTGAGTCGTAGACGGCGGTGTTCGAGCCGCCCGTGGGCAAGTCGACGCTAGAGCTGGCGTGGAAGTCATCGCAGCAGCTGCGCATGGCGGAGGGGGAGCTGAAGCAGTGCCTGCTGCGCGTGAAGAACACGGGCAAAGGCATGACGATGCTGACGGCGGTGGTGCGCGACGCGAGCGAGAGTGAGGCGTAGCTGGGCCTGCCGGGCGGCGTGGAGCTGCAAGTGGAGCACATGAAGCAACTGCAGGAGGACGGCGAGATCGCGTACTTCGAGAAGCGCGGCAGCTCGCTGCTGCTGTACTGGACCAACGTGCCGGCGGGGTTCGAGAAGGAGGTGGCCATCGCCTTCGTGGGCAGCGTTCCGGGACACTTCTCGGGCGCCGCCAGTTACGTGTATGAATACTACAACAAGAAGAACATCCGCTGGATTCCCGGACTGTCTCTTGACGTGCTTGTTCGATGATGTGTTTGTGGAAAGCAATTGCATTCTGTGAGTGGCTATGTGATGATGTGGCTGTTGTCGATGAATTGAAGCAGAATGCTCATGTTCAATGAAACGCAGCAAAGAACTCACTATCGATGATCTGCAACATAGTACTCATTATCATGATACGATTCGTAACAAACACAGCACTCATTTCCAATGAACTGATCCACCAGCACCACCTCGTCCACCGCCTCCGCGCCGATCTGGCACACCACGCGCAGCTTCACCACCGTGTTCTTCTCCTCGATCGCGTTGTTCCGTACCCGGAACAACTGCGAGCAGGTGCCCTGTCCGTTGGCGGGAACCACGTCCGCCGATAGCGGCTTCATCTGCAGCTGGATGTACCGCGGCACCGACAGCTGCAGCGACAGGCCCTCCGCGTCCACCGCGTTCGCGTTCGTCACCGTCACCTTGATGATCACCTCGCCGCGCGTGGCTCCCGCCCGCTCTTGGAACACCACCGTGATGCCGTGGTTCTCGAACGCCGTCACCGTCAGCTCCCCCACCTCTGCGGCCGTCTGCGATGGTGTCTGCGATGGTACTTCAGCAGGAGTTTCAGCAGACGCTTCAGCGGGTGTTTCGGTAGGCGTTTCAGCAGACGCTTCAACAGGCGTTTGCGGCGAAGGCGTGCTCGGCTTGGACGAGTCGTCCAGCCCCAACAGGTCGGCGTAGGCGTCCTCGCCGCCGCTCTCCTCTTCCTCCGCACTCTCCTCCTCATACTCCTCCTCACTTTCCTCATACTCCTCCTCACTGTCATCACTCTCCTCCTCCTGCAGCTCGTTCTCCTTGCGCAGCATCTTCGCCGTGTCGATGTCCAGCGGCGGCATCTGCTCCAGCAGCGGCTCCACCACCTGCTCGTCCTCGCCCAGCAGCGCGAAGTACTCGTTCGCGCGCTGCTGCAGCTCGATGTCCGTCGAGTCGCACCACCGCGCCAGCAGCGCCTTCACCTCCGGCACCACGTCGCTGCCGAAGCGGTCGGTTAGCTTCAGCAGCGCTGTTAGCAGCATCATACGACTCTCATTCGACACGGCCTCGTCCTCCGCGATGCTGGTCAGTGCCGCCAGCAACGTCGCCCACTCCACCCCGTCGTAGTGCACCGGCTTCAACAGCACTTCCTTCTTCCGCCCTACACGGCGCTTCACCGACGCGTCGTCGTCGTAGCTGTCCGCCAGCAAGTCGCCGTACTCCCCCACGAACCATAGCGCGCTCTGCAGCAGAGGCACTTGCGTGCGGTCCTGTTGCACCGCCTCGAACAGACGATGCACCTACGCCTTATGCCGCCTCACCACGCCCACCGTGTAACTGGCCAGCTGATCGGACTCGTGACTCACCACCTCCACCAGCGTCGACACCACCTCGTCGTTCGCCTCGCCGCCGCTCAGCTTCAGCACCGCCAGCAGCGTGTCCACCTGCCAGATCGCCGACGGCGCGAACTGCTGCACCAGCGAAGTGATCTTCGACACCATGTCGCGCCGCTCCTCCTTGTCCGTGATCTCCACGAGGTACTGAAGCAGATCCTGCGCCAGCTCCTCCACATTGCTCAGCTGCACGATCGCGATCACCAACTCCAGCGCGCGCCGACGGATCGACGGGTCCTCCTCGTGCAGGCACGTCAGAATCGCCGCGCGGTGGCGCGCCACGGCGGAATCGTCGATCTCCACCATCTATGGGTGAAGAGGCAGAACAAACAGTGCTTGGAGAAGAAGAGAAAGAGACACAAAGCGAATGTCGCTGTTTGTGTTCTGCAAAAACTTGCCCAGGATGTTCGCCGCCTCGATGTGGTGCGCCGCGGACACGTTCAGCGACAAAATGGTGCGCACGCATTCGTACAGAATGGCATTGCCGGCGATGGAGGTGCTGTCCGCTTTGGACGTCATCTGCGGGTGAATGGGGCGAAGAGAGCACACTTGGTCCACCACGTCGATCACCTGGTCGGTGGCCTCCTCGTCGTCGGTAGCCAGCAGCGTGAGCAGCTGCAACATGTGAACCTGCACGAAGGGATCAGGAATGCCCTCCATGAAGCACTCGGACTTGCCGTTGCCGGTGATGACCGTGCGCAGACGCTTCACGAGGCGCGGCACGAGCTTTCGGAAACGGGGAATATACGTTGGGGAGAGATTGAGCGTAAGGAAGGTGAGCTGGATGCCTATCCATCACAAAGAGTCGATTCATTCGAACCTGAAACGAGCACACCATGATCCGAGTCCGACAGAACAGCGGGGAGCAACTTCACCATGTCCTCGATCAAATCGGGAACGAGCCCAATGATCTTTGTGAGGGCGAGGGCCGCTTTCTTCTTCAGGTAGGAATTATCGCCGGAAAGGATGGGAAGGATCTCTGTGAAGACATCGCGAGCAAGAGGGTCGCAACAGCGATTTCCGCAGAACGTCAGCGCCAGTCCGACGATATAGCTACGAATAACGCATTGACAGGGGAGAACTACGGATTGGAGTGGCGCAGATCGTTTTTGACCGAGTTCACGGCAAGCAGGAGCAGGTCATTGCTGTCCGTGAGGAACAGACTCATTGCAAGGTAGCCAATTCGCTTATCGCTGTAGCCCTGCTTTGAAATGAGTTCCAAACACGCCATCTGGCCGTAGTGCGCGGGATAGCCGAGCAGGAATATGAATATCAGTTTTGTGATGTTGTCACGCAAGTTCTCGATGTGCGATTGCCCAAAGTCGGAACGAATCGCCGCCGACTCGTTCGCAATCACGCTTCGCTCCTCCTCCGCCGTGGACGCATTCTTCACCTGTTTGATGAACCCTTGCACCGTCTTGCGCATAAAGGGAAGGTCGATGTCTTTCAGCGATCCCTTTTCTTTTGGCTCACTCGTACTCATTGTATTTGAGAAAAACGGAAACGCGCGAAATGGCCCCTTCTTTTGGCACTCTTCTTGGATCCGGGGTTCTTTGCTGCCTCCTCTCCCGTTTCCAACCCGGAGTTGGATGACGTAGGATATCGCGACACACACTCGTCCTCATCGATCCCATCTCCTCAGTTGTTGCCACGAATCGTCGCAGCCCATTCGTGAACACACCCCAAACTCATTCCTCCGTTTTCTCCGATTCTCCACCTTCCCCCTTCTTTCTCATATCTTTTCATGTCTTCGGAACAAACCGAGTCAGGCTTTGGCTCGTTCATTCATAACATCCTTCCCGAGCAGTTGCACGTGGATCCATACCGATCGGAAGTCGTTCCCAGCGGAAGCCTGGAGCGGATGGCATCATCCGGTCGTGACTTCAAGAATCTGTTTTCAAGTCCAGAATCGACTCCTGTGCAGGAAGAAGCGAATTCCCCGAGTCCTACAGCTGTTCGGGAGGAAACTGCTGAACCGAATGAAGGAGGGGAGGAGGAACTGATTACACCGGTCGACGAGGAGAACGAAGCACATCACGTGGAGCGGAACGTGATTCACTCTTTTGGGAACTTTATCTACGATATCTACGAGGCGTCGAGCTACGGCCAGCCGCTGACGCACAATCCTCCCCTCAATCGCCTTCAGTACATGCAGGAGTACTACCGCCGAATGGTGCAGCTTCTGGAAGCCTCCCAGCGCATGGAGCCGGCGTCTGAGGAGACGATTCGGAATCTGTGCATTGCAGGCTCTCTCTTCTGTGGTGACGAATAGAACGTGTACGTCTCCATCGATTGGTGCCCCATTTGCTTGGAAGACTACCTGGGGAACTGCGTGACGACTCTTCTCCCCTGTACGCCTGTGTCGCTTCCTTCAGTGTAGGTGGTCATCGATTTCATCTCTGCTGCATCAAGAAGTGGCTCCATCTGAATCACACCTGCCCTGTTTGTAAATTAGTTGTTTAGTTCCTGCTTGTGTTTGTTTGGTGCATATCCTTCCTTCAAAGGGTTCTCTCACCAGAACCATTGCTCTGCGGGAGTTTCATCGCGTTGCAAACTCTTCTCATATGGGATCTTCATACAGCTGTGCTAGCAAAAAGGCCGATGTGGTTGAGCGGCCGTCAACGTCGACAACCAGTGAAGCGAGTTTGTTTCTCTTTTGGATGGTAATCAACAGACGCCAAGCCAGTGAACATTCTGGCCAATGCAAAGGGTCATGATGCTGGGAAGAATGGGAAGGATGAATCGTGGAAAATGGAGGAGTCGACGGAGGCCATTTTCGGCGACGACACCGACAGCGACGACGATACGCTGCGGGGAGTGTCCAACGTAGTATATAGAAAGGAGTAGGCCTTCGCTTCGCTTTCAAACGGTAGACATGTTCAAAGCGTCTACATTTTCACATCGGGACAGCTGGGCGTGGGAGCCACCGGCCCCATTCGCGAGGTCATCAACCGGTGCTTCCAGGCGTCATTCCTGTGATTCGTAGCCAGACGGGCGGCCACTTCGCCATGAAGACGATCAACCTGATGGGGTACAACTTCCAGCAGCGCGAGCGCCTTCTGCAGGAGGTTCTCATTCTCGGCCGCCTGCACCACCCCAACATCGTGAAGCTGTACGAGGTCTTCCAGACGTCAAACACCATGTACCTGATCATGGAGCTGCTCAGCGGCGGTGAATTGTACACGCGCCTCATCCAGAGTCCCCGTAGCGCCCTCCTTTTTAAATTATTCGCAGAGGGAAAGTTCTCGGAGGAGTACACGCGCAAGATCGTGCGCGACGTTCTCAACGCCATCTTCTACCTGCACGAGACCAAGAACATCGCGCACCGCGACCTGAAGCTGGCCAACATCATGTTCACCGACAGAACGGCCGACGCCGAGATCAAGCTCATCGACTTCGGTCTGAGCAAGTTCGTCAGTGGCAGCGAGTACATGCACAGCCTGGTGGGCACGCGCTACTACATCGCGCCCGAGGTGTTCATGAACGACTACAAGGGCGTGGGCTACAACAAGAGCTGCGACATGTGGTCCATCGGAATCATCACCTACTTCCTGCTCACGGGCCACAACCCGCTGCCCGCGCAGATGGCGAACCTGCCCTTCGACCAGCTGCGCATCGACGAGGTGCCCTTCCCGCACGAGTTCTGGAAGGACATCAGCGCGGAGGCCAAGAGCTTCGTGAAGGGCCTGCTGGTGATCGACCCCGTGAAGCGTATGACCAGTGCCATTCCATAGGCGATGTGAGGCGTAGTCACGGAGGCGCAGGCACACCCGTGGATGAAGGAGGAGGTGATCACGCCCGTGGCGAACATCCCGCCGAGCCTCATCTCCTCCATGCAGGCCTTCCAGAACTACAACCGGCTGAAGAAGGCCGCGCTGACGGCCGTCGCCTACCACCTGAACAACGTGGGGTCGAAAACGGGGGGTGATTGGGGTAGAACGACTTGATGCGTCTCAGCGACGCCTTCGAGTATTTCGACAAGGGCGATGACGGCTCCATTTCCTTTGAGGAGGTGCGTGCTGCGTGTGGGAATCAGGAGTAGTTCCGTGACGCGCTGTACACGCTGCGAAACAAGGAGACCTTCGCGAAGAACACGGATATCTTCTCGATCACCACCGACGAGGCGAAGCTGCACCAGCTGTTTGACAGCATGGACTTCGAGAAGCGAGGTGCCGCTCTGCTTTGCTGTTCATGTATAGGCCTGATCAACTACTCTGAGTTTTTGGCGGCGTGTCTGGCGCGCAAGGAGGGTCTCCGTCGAGAGTACGCCGAGCTCATCTTCAAGCTGTGCGTAACGGAGGGCGGCTTGAAGCATAGGATCGACCGCGACCACGAGGGGCTGATCGAGATCGAGGACCTGCACTTGTTCTTCGGGGACGAGGTGTCGGTAGGGCAGTGCGTGCCGCCTGAGGCGTAGATTGACGAGATCAAGGCGTGCATCGTGCAGACGTTCGGAGAGCTCAAGACGCGCCTGACGGAGCACGACCTGGAGTGCATTCTCAACACCAAGATGATTACCGCCAACCGCGCCGAGGAGCTGGTGAAGCAGCAGGTGGTGGGCGACATGGAGGAGGAGGAGGACTACATCAATGCCTCGTCGCTGTTCAACCGTGTCGCGCCTCCCTCCGCACACTCCACGCCGGCAATTGAGAAGGAGGAGCTGATCAAGCGCTCCAAAGCCCTGTCGGGAGTGGACAAGATTTCGAGTCAGCCCGTGGTCTCTCCTGTTCAATACGTCTGTTTCGTTTCCATCAAACGTCTTGTCAATTCAAAGAAGACACTCTTTTGTTGTTCTCCATGGAAATTACTGCTCTTGTGCGCAGGGATTATGGCAATTGGTTACCCGTAGTTCTATCCATATTGGGAGTCGATGTGGTGTGTGGGCTGATCGTCGAGGCGATTCACCAGTGCAAAGCCTGGAAATACTCCTTCTCCAACAAGCATGTGATTATCACTGGAGGATCCAGTGGACTGGGGTTAGAAATGGCCAAGCTGATTGCTAGCGAGCAGGGAACCGTTACACTGATTGCACGAAAGGAAGAGCAGCTGAAGGCGGCGAAGGAGTGTGTCGAAGAGTACTGCCGAGAAAAGGGCACGATGACTCCTCATGTGTCCACGGAAGTGGCCGATGTGTGCAACAAAGGTGAAATGCAAAATGCTGTGTGCAATGCCACAAACAAGAACGGCGCTGTGGATGTTATCATCTGCAACGCGGGAATTGCCAAAACGGGGTAGTCTGAATAGAGCGTGGTGAGACAAAGGTACGCATTCGGTCAAACGGTGGAGGACTACGAACAGGCCATGCAAGTGAATTACATGGGAACCGTGAACACGCTCTTCTGCACGGTTCCGAGCATGATCAAACGCAACAAGGTTTGAACGGTTTTGGGAAGTGATGGACAGGGAGAAGTCTATCTCGTTGGAAGCACCTGCAGCATGCTCAGCTACACTGGCTACGCTGCCTACGCGCCTAGCAAATACGCCATCAAGGGATTGGCGGATGGACTGCGGTTGGAGCTGAAGCGAAACAACATCCAGGTGGGCTGCATTTACCCTCCCAACATGGATACGCCGTGCCTGAAGAGGGAGAACGAGACCAAGCCCGAAGAAGGGTTGTACGTCGAGTCCAAGTTCGAGACGCTGTATTCGCCATCCCTCATCGCCAAACGCATGATTCGACATATCAAGAGGGTAGGATAAGGGATGACGTGTGATGATCAGGGGGATCCGCACATGTACGGCGATTTGGATGCCTGGGGAGTGGGGCTGTCGAACTTCGGTATCGGTCCCGCGAACAACTTCTTCCTATCGGTTCTCTTTGTCATTCCCGGCATGATCTTTACGGGCGCTTTCCGGATTCTTCTCTCTTTTGTGTATACAAGAAAGCGGTTTATGGGGGAGGATCAGAGGAAGAAGTGGGTGGAAGGTGAGAATGTGAATGAGAAACTGTAGGACTGTTTGTTGGAAAGAGTGTGTTGTCTGTATAGGAGGGAGATGAGTGTTATCTGCTTGGATGCTGCTTAGCAGTGGAATGACATGGGAAATCGTGATTGGTGTGAAGACAAGCAAGCAAATATCAGCAGCAACACAGAATTACACTCATTTGTCACATCCAACCATCCCCTCTCAATTCAACTCTTTCCCGTCACTGTCCTCACTCATTCCATCCACACACTCCACAACCCCTTCAACTCAGTATTCTTCTCATCATCCAGTCTTCATCATGGATAGTCCCTCCTCTCCCTCCCATTGATTCCTAGGTTCTGAGCGAACACCCGCGTATCTGCAAATGACCATGCAGGAGCTGTGTGCCGAATTGAACCAGGAGGATCCCATCGAAATCAAGGCAATTATGGAAGTCATCCTGACGAAGCTCATGCATGAAGTCCTCTCCGACGGCGAAAAGAAGAATGTGCGCCTTTCCATCCACCCCATTCACCTCCTAGCTAACGTACCTCTTTCTGCACCAAATGGCACTGCCCATTTACTATATCAATCAGGGCTGGAGTCAAACGTACGGAGAGCAAACGAACGCTATCGTCGTTCGCGCATTTGCCATTTTGGACTGCATCATTTACGAATTCAAGAACAAGGAAACGAAGAACCAGCAAATGACCGTTGAGGAGTTCGTAGCCCAGTCGAACAGCGTTATTCTGAAGGAGCTGTTTGACAGCATGTTACACTATTGGTACAACAGCGAGGAGGAGAAGAACCAGACGCTTTCCTCCCGAGTCATGAATTCGCTGAGCTTCAACCTGTCTCCCTACGTGAAGATGCTCCCTCGTTTCGACGCCATTCCCGTCATCATCTCGTGCATGCGCCAAGACGACATCCGCATCGTGAAGATGGGCGTCGAGACGCTGCTCCTCCTCTGCCAGTGGAACGGGAGCTTCGTGAAGACCATCACGGACTACCTCTTCTCCTCGGCCGTATTCACCCTCCTCGCCCGTCTTCGCTTCACCATCCTGAACGGCGTGTCCATCAATCACTTCACGAAGAAGGCTTCGGGCGGCGTGTTCTCGCGCATGCGCAAGTCCATCAATGCCAGCGTCGACGAGGAGCTGGAGGAGGAGAAGAGGCGAAACGTGTACACGCTGGACACCAGTGACTCGTTCTTCGCGTCGGTCAGCGGCACGACGGAATCTGGGAATTCCCTCCAAAGTGTGTTTTCGTGCTCTGAAGAGACGGGCCAGACGCAGGTGCTCCACCAAGTGCTGCTGCTCATTCTCACGATGGAGGGCAAACGGCAGGGCGTTTCATCGGGGCCAACGGAGCTGATCACGGAGCTGCACGCGTCGGACTGCGAAGACATTCTGCTGGGTGGAGGCGATGTGTGAGAATGACCCACAGACCTGCTGTTCTTCTTCCTGGACAAGAAGGACGAGGCGATGGTGGACTGCCTGCTGTCGGTGCTGCTGCTGCTCTTCAAGAGCTTCCCCAACTACGCGCTGTTCTGCGACATGGCGGACGCGAAGAAGAGTCGCTTCCTGCAGTGCTTCCGAATGAGTCGGCGAGCGATCACGGAGCAGTCGCTGACGCTGGTGCTGACGAGCATCCTCCGCACGGACAACATCACGTGGTTCTATCTGGACGGCTTCACGGACGCCATGCTGCACAGCTACAAGACCGTGAGTGCGATCACCCAGATTCTGATCAGTGGAGGCAGCGGTGCGGTGTGAGCCATAGACCTGGTGCTGCGGCAATTCATGCACCTGTCCGCCTGCGGCAGCAGTCTGGTGAGCTATGCGTGCTACACGAACGACCTGCACAGCATCTTCGAGCTGGACCTGCCGTGGACGAAGAGCTGTCTGGCGAGCATCCTGTTCACGCGCATCTACAAGGGCTTCGAGCCCTTCCCCGAGTACTGGCGCCGCGACGGCGACGAGGCGGACGGCAACTTTTTGGTGGAGTATCTGCGACGCTGTCTGGGCGGCACTGGCAAGATCAAGGCGAGGATAAGGCAGTTGTTGACGTGTGAGGAGAAGGGGAGTGAAGAGGGAGTGAGAGAGGGGGCGAAGAATGACAAGGAGGAGACGAAGAATGACATGAAGGGAGAGACGAAGAATGACAAGGAACCGTCGTGCGAGGCAGACCGCATTCTGGACGCGATGATGAAGGAAACGCACTTCGATGTGAAGACACCTCTGTCGTACTACGCGTGCACGCGACTACTCGGCACGACGTACCTGGTGCTGGGCGACGTGAAGCGCGTGTTCCTGGCCTCCTCCTTCTCCTTCAAGGCGTACGAGGAGAAGGGCACGCTGGTGAAGGGGCTGAAGATGAAGTGCGTGAAGGAGGACCCGCTGGGCGTGTTCGTGAGGGTGAAGAGCGAGGGCAAGATGGTGCCTTGGGACCGCGGCGAGCTGAAGGACCGCTTCTTCGTGGTGAGCGACCGGTACTTGTACGAGTGGGGACATGGTGGTGGGGTGAGGCGAAGGTACTTCGATGGCACGAAGAAGCGTTCGACACTCCACAAACGCACGGACCTGACCAACCTGGACGTGAACCTGACCGACATCGACGGGACGACATACATCGTCTTGTCCTACGCACGCGCCGCTTCCTCGCCTCACGCGTAGCTGGCGACGCCGTTCCTGCTGTTCACGCCCCTCACCACGGACACCACGATCGACGCCTACTCCATGCACGGCGAGCACTTCCAGTCCCAAGTCTACCTCTGGTTCTTCATCCTACGGTCGCTCACGCGCCTCGCCTACCAGCCGCCGCTGGAGGAGGAGAACGCCTTTCTACCCCTGCTGCCCGGCACGGTGCACCGCCACGCGTTCGCGGTGAAGGAGGGCTTCGCGAGCGAGAAGCAGTTCGCGGTGGAGGGCTTCTTCGGGTCGGTGGACGCAGTGACGATGATCCACCACAACACGCTGATCGCCCTGCGCCTGCGCGAGGTGGCGAAGCGGCGGTGCGTGGAGATGCTGGCCTCGCTGCTGCAGGACTACGACTGGGACGTGCTGGTGTACGCGCGCCCGCTGCTGCGGTTCTTGAATTAGTGGGGGCGTGGGGGGCGTGTGAGGCGTAGCGACGACGACGAGGCGAGTCGCAACGTGCTGATTTCGCGGGGTGTGACGTACATGAGCGAGAACCGGTGGAAGTCGGTGGGGGTGATGCGGATCCAGGGGCTGATGGGCTGGTGAGGGTGCGAGACGGGCGTGAGGTGTAGTCTGCGTGCGAAGTGGATGATGCAGACGCTGGTGGAGAACCGCGGGGAAATCCTGCTGCTGCAGCGGTCGATCCGCGCGGCGCTGAGTCGGTGGGCGACGAAGGAGGAGGTGGCCAAGTGCGACAAGGAGCAGGTGATCGCGCCGCACGCGCTGAGTGTGCTGTCGCCGGCGGAGGGGGAGGCGGAGCACGTGGAGGAGCGCATGTGCATCACGCAGAGCGCGGTGAACCGCTGTTTGGAAATTGAGTTCTCCGTGAACCCACGGCTGCTGCAGTACTTCGTGTGCCTGGGCGAGCGGTCCGTGGTGAAGAAGATGAAGGAAGTGGAGCCTGCGGAGGTGTACAAGTGTATCGACCGTGAGGATGTGTACGGCTACTATGTGTGTGAGAGTGATAACGCGTATGCGATTGTGTAGTTGGGCGTGTTTGTTGAAGCCGCGCTTGAAATGAGGTAGGGAAGGAAGATGAACAGAGCAATAGTAGTCAAGTGGTAAGATAGGTCCCTGCCACGGATCAGGCCCGGGTTCGATTCCCGGCTATTGCATTGCTTTTTCTCTTCGTCTCGTCTTTTCTTTTTCCAAAATGCATAGGAAAACACAACGAGGAAGGATGGAACAAACAGCGGAGAAGACTAGAACACTAACTCACAAGAAGTAATCAGGGACCTTCCTTACGAGATTAAACTTCTCGTCACGAGGAGCGGGATCGAACTGTGTACTAGCTGTGAATATCCATTCCAGTGCCTACAAAGATCGCTCCATATTCTCATTCACCTCCATAATCGCGGCCTTATTGCCGCAACGATAGCAGTAGTTCGGAGCAGAGAAGATGGTGCAGCAACGGTTGTCGTGCACCCACGAATAGCCCTAATCGTCAGAGGGCAGAATCGCCACCACCTCCATGCACATCTGATGGGCGCGGCAGAAGAAGTCGAGGTTGTTCGTTTTACAGAAACGCGCCGACACATCCTAGTGCTCATCTCCTATCGAAACGCGTACAGCACCGAATGTATAGCCAGCACCTCGTGAAGACACGCCAAATCCGTTCCGTTCGTCCGGATCCGACCAGAGCAGATCGGCCAGCGCGCCCTCGTGAGGAGGCTCGCGCACACGGTCCAACTTCCGGATCTGGTCCAGCGTGTCGATGGAAGGAGACAGACCGCCATGGACTGCGAAGTAGCGATTCTCAATCAGAGCGGTGATGGGGAGGTAGTCAAACAGGTCGGTGAACGCCTTCCACACCTCGGCGTTTCCGTACTTTCGGATGCACTCGTCGTAGAAGCCGTACACCTGCGTGATCTGCCGACTGTCGTGGTTGCCTCGGAGAAGCAGCACGCGGTCCGGCCATCTCACCTTCAGCGCCACCATCAAGGACGCGCACTCCACGGAGTAGTACCCACGATCGACATAGTCTCCTAGGCAATGAGGAGCGGAAAGCGGTCTTCACCCATGAACAAGTAGTTTGTGTCGGGCAAGTCGCCTCCAATACGGAAAAGTTCCTGCAAATCGTAGAACTGTCCGTGGATGTCTCCGCACACCGTCACGGGGCATCTCACCGCCTCAATGTTGTTCTCCTTGCGGACAATGTCCTTTGCCTAGGGATTGACAATGCGACGAAGAACACTACGATATCGCACAGCTCGATCAAAACGGAAGCGGGGAGGAGCTCTCTGTCTTTCAGTTTTTCCAGAATTGCGTCCGCATTCTTTGAAAACGACAGACTATCTTCTTGTTTTCCACTAGCAGGCGCAGACTCCATGATATTGGTATTCCGACTAGATTCGATTAAAGAAAGGATGACAAGAAGAAGAAACTGATGTGATAATCGAGGAAATGATGTCTCGTCGAAATTTGCCCGTTTTCTGGCGAAATGGGATTCAAACGAAGAGCAATAATTGAAGAAGAAATGAGTGTCAGCAAGTGCTGCTGATGGCTTGGAAGGGATTCCACACAAAGGCGTTGATGAGGATGATTCGAAGGACTCTCGTTTCTATTGCAAACCACTCCAGCAACTCGATTCTCTAGACTTTGCACAAATATCTCAAAGTAAAGAAAGACTTACACACTGAACAGAGCGTTCTTTCCATTGAACGGGTTATGAAATCTTCGTACTACGATCTACTGGACAAGTACTTCGGAGAGTTTTGCGGAGATGGAGATGCCGTTGACGTAGTGGACGAGAAGGTGATGGATTTGGCTCTTACCTAATCGGGTAGCAGAATAGAGTGCATTGCACCGTTCGGAGTTGCACCATTACCTGCGTGAGCGTGGAGGACGAGAACCACCAATCGTGGACAGTGCCCCGAACATCGATCGTGTCCATTAAGCACAACAGTGGTGTTAGACTGCGCTTCTGACGCGTAGTTCAACAGAAGAGCCACGTTGCTGTAGAAGTGAACGACTTGGTTTCGTTTTCTCCCGGAGAGGATCGAGTAGGGGGAGGAGCGTGTTGGATTCATCCGTAGGAGATTCGTTGCTTGGGCGTTGTTCTGCGCCAGAATCCTCCTTGCGCGCTTATCCGAGTCCTCACCGGACAGCAGACCTCTGAGACGATCAACGTGTGGTTGAAGAAGCTGCAATTCGTTGCCCGAGGCTTCTCATTGGGTTCATTCACCTCTCATTTGTAACAGCTAGATCTCTACGACGAGTTGGAGGAAGTGGAGCTGAATCTGTCCTACAATTCGTTGGCGGAGTACCTGAAGCTGAACGTCTCGCAGCAGAACATCTCCCTCTCCGAGCTGCTGAACCCGCTGGTCACACGCGCCAAGCTGTACAGCAACCCGCTCTTCCGTCAGGACATGATGGCGAACGACAAGTTGGTGCGCTGGGGCAAGGGCATGCTGCGCAAGACCAAGCAGATGGCCACCATCCTCGCCACACCCACGCCCGCCTCGCCCCGCGACCAGGACGGCTCCTGGACGGCTCCGCAGCGGTTCTCGTTCCAGGAGGCTTCGAGTGGTCCGAGCGACCCCAACACACCGAACAGTCGCAGCGATCTGAACCATCAGAGCAGTCAGAACAGTCAGAGCAGTCAGAGCAGTCAGAGCGAGGAGGAGATCCAGATCGCTCCACCGGTGCGGCACAGCAGTGCGGGTCGCGAGGAGCCGCGGCAGCCCATCCTGCTGTCCCGTGCGCGGTCGCAGGACGGGCCGGCAGAGGAGCGTCGCAAGAGCGGGTCCTTTCTCGCACGCCTGTTCAAGCCGAAGAAGGCTAAAGATGCCACGGACGCCAGAGAGAGCAAAGGGGACGGCAGACTGCCACGTCGGAACTCTGCACGGAGCGCGCCGTCGACGGAGGCGTCGGAGCCCATCTCGCTGTCGTTCAACCGCCCGCAGGCGCACACGCCGAAGCCGGTACGGCGCAGCCACAAGCTGTACCGGTCCTACAGCGACGACTTCCAGGCCAGCGAGAACCGTCTCGCCGTCGACGGCTGCGCGCACGACCCGCTGAGCAACGTGCTGTCCGAGGTGGCGCCCGCGCCCGAGGGCGAGGCGGCCAAGCGTCTGTGGCTCAACGTGAACGTGCCCGCGCCGGCGCACTGGGTGGGTGAACCCCGTGGTGAAGGTGGGTCTGACGAGGCGTGGGGCGCGAGAGAGCATCACGGGTATGTGAGTCCGCCGCCGCCGCGGAGCGAGGAGAGAGAGGACGAGGCCATGGGCGAGTTCGTGAGTCTGGAGCAGGAGGAGGGGGCGCCCCCAAGTTTCGACTTCGACGCCTTCATGGAGAAGAGCGGTCCCTCCAGCGCCGCGAGTGGCGCCGATGACTGGAACCGCGATCTGGTGGGTGGGGGAGGCATGCGCGCGTGAAGCGTAGATCTGAGCACGCTGGGCATTCCCTTCTCGCCCTCCATGGAGGTGGGGACCAAGCCCGCCTTCGCCCTGCCCTCTCCACAAGCCATCAACCCTACTGCCGCGTTGCCCTCGCCACACGACACTACAACCTTCTCACTCTCATCTCCACAAGCCACCAAACCCTTCTCACTCTCATCTCCACAAGCCACCAAACCCTTCTCACTCTCATCTCCACAGACCAGCAAGCCCTTCTCATTACTCTCTCCACACGACACGACACCCTTCTCACTGTCATCTCCACAAGCCGTCAACCCGACTGCCACCTTACTCTCTCCACACGACACGACACCCTTTTCACTGCCCTCACCGCAAATCATCACCCCTGCGGTCACGCTGCCCTCGCCGCAGGAGGAGGTGCCCGAGGGCTTCATCGACCCGAGCGTGGTACGGAGGAGCCGTGCGCTCAGGAATCGCCGCTTCGGCAGCCGCACCGTGCCTCCCTTCAGGCGGCGGGTGGTGCTGCTGCCGCCACTGCCCGTGACGATGGGCGCCGAGTCGAGTGACGGGGAGAAGAAGCAGGTGCGGTTTTTTGCCAACGTGATCTGCCACGAGTATAGAAGTTATTAGTTGCTTCCTAGTTGAGTAGCTGCTGCTGTGGTGTTTGTGGGACAAACAATTCCTTATTGAAGCTTGCTCACGATGAACTTGAGGTTGGGGTCCTTGCCCTTCTCGGCGAGCGTCTCGTCGAAGCTGGTCTTGTCCACGAAGCCGCTCTCCGTCACGTGCTTCATGATGCTCTTGTAGATGTCGAAGCGCAGCGGCGCATCCATGAAGTCCAGAATCATCAGACAGCCCGTGGCTCTACGCGTGACGCACCGCCCTCTCCCTCACCCCTGGATGAACTCCTCGCCCGTGACGTACTTCTGCTCGAAGATGTAGTCGATGTGCTTCAGCAGCGCCTTCAGCTCCTCCGACTCCGGCTTGATGTTCTCCGCGGCGTACACGATGATCGAGGCCACCACCTGCTTGTTCGTGTCCTTGCGGTCCTCCTTCTTCGTGTTCACGTTGTACCAGAAGTCCTCGCTGTCGCGGCTGCCCTTCGCCTCCTTCAGACCGCTCTTGATGCTGTTCTGGTACTACGCCTCACCGCCTCGTCGCACTCTCACCTCGTCCACCACGCGCTGGTCGATCTGCACCTCCGCCACGGGCACCACCTCCGACGGCACCTCCTCCGCGGCGGGCTCCTCGTCGCGCGGCGTGTGCACGCGCTGGCTCTTGCGGTGCGAGGTCTTCTTCTCCAGCATCCTATGCGTGACGCCCGCCCACCGCGCCGACTCGACAATGCTCTCCAGCTTCTCGATGGTCTTCTTCATGCGGATGTCGCTCAGCTTCTCCAGCTTCTCCTTCTCGTCGCTCTTCCACATACCCTCCGCCAGCTCGATCAGGTCGCGCACGGCGAAGCGCACACGCGACGTCAGCGACTTGCTCTCGCACAGCGGCGCGATCTTGTCCATGGTGGTCTCCAGCAGGTCGGAGAAGCGCGGGTTGTCGTACATGGTCTTGCCGACGGTGGTGAGCAGCTTGCACAACGCCTCCGTCTTCTCGTCGTCCGCGTGCTCGGGGTCGGTGATGAGCGTGTCGAAGCAGGACTGGATGACGTCCTTGAAGCGCAGCAGGCCGCAGTTGAACAGCTCGCCGATGAACTGCACGTTGCCGAAGGTGCGCCGGCGGATCGTGTTGATCTGGAACTCCACGTCCATCAGCTTCGCCGACAGCTCCACGAACTTGGGGCCCTCCTCGTACTGCTTCAGCTCCTCCTTCAGCGCCGCGCGCTGGCCCTCCAGCTTCACCGTCTTGCCCTCGCTCTCCAGCTCCTACGCCTCACGCCGCGGCGACGCGCCCACAGTCTGGCACTTCTCGGCGAGCATGCGACGGACGGACAGCATCTTCATGGCGTTCTCCTTGGCCTCCGCCTCGGTCTGCATCGGCTCGAAGAGCGGCTCCGTCTTGCCCAGCTCACAGCAGGCGAACTTGCCGTCCACTTCCACGAATCGGATGATCTTCTCGATCATGGCGGGGTAGTCGTGGTTCATCTTGCGGCAGAGCTTTGCGTACATCGAGGAGAAGTGCGGCTCCATCACCGCCTTGTCGTACACCAGGTACACCGTATCGCGGTACTCCTTGATGTTCTGCGGACCGCGGCGCAGCAGCTGCTCGTAGATCGACGCGAAGTTCTCCAGCGTCAGCTTGTTCAGCAGCGACTGGATGTCGCCGATGATGCCGTGCGCGTTCGTGTTCTATGCGTCACCCCGCGTCGCGGCGCGCACCGAGCGGATGGAGATGTTCCAGAGGAAGGAGTTCACCTCCTCGTTCAGCGCGATGTTGTGGTCGCACGCGCTCCAGATGGCGTTCAGCACCGCCGGCGTGTAGATCGTCTTCTTGCTGTGCGCGTACGCGCTGCCGTTCTACGCCTCAGCGCCTGCGCGCGCGCCCACCATCTCGCGGATCTTCTCGTCCGTCAGGCCGCGCGGGCGCTCTGCGATCGAGCCGCGGCGGCTGCTGCCGTGGGAGCGCGGGTTCAGGTTCAGCGTCGTGTGCTTCGCCGGCGCGGGGGCGGCGGGCGTGGCAGGGGCAGCAGGGGCAGCAGGCGCAGCAGGCGCAGCGGGTGTGGTGACAGGCGCAGCGGGCGTCGTGGACACAGTAGGTACGGAGGCGGCAGGCGTGGCAGGCGCAGCAGGCACGGCAGCCACAGGAGCCACAGGAGCCACAGGAGCCACAGGAGCCACAGGAGCCACAGGAGCCACGGCGGACATGGCAGGCATGGCAGGCGCGGGGTGCATCGTGGACACCATGGGCATGACGGGCATGGCGGCCACGGGCTGCTGCGCGGGGCGTGCCACCGGCGTCTTCTGGACGGGCTGCATCACCTGAACCGGCTGAGAGGTCTGGATGGGCGTGGCAGGACGCATGGTCATTCCCTCGACGGGCATCGGCTGACGGGCACCCATCATCATATTCGACATGGGCATAGAGGGGTTCATGGGCACCATGCTAACAGGCACGAGTCTATTGGGGACAAAGGCGGGAGCGGAGGCCGAAGGCTTCTGGCCGACGGAGCCGTGGCCCTCGAAGGACTTGGCGTTGACATTCCACTTCTATCGACTCAGCGCAGACAGCCGGACGAACGCTGTGAGACTTGGAGGCCGTGTTGTGGTTCTGAACCGGCTGCTGCATCTGCTGGCGGGGCTGCTGCATCTGCTGGCGGGGCTGCTGCATCTGCTGGCGGGGCTGCTGCATCTGCGGCTGGGCCACTACGCGTAACGCCGAACAATCAGAATAACCGAATGGAACGTAGGAACTCATGGCAGGAACCATATAGTAGCCCTGGGGCTGCACTTCACGCCCCATCCCAGCACTTACGTACGCCATCGGCGCCATCATGGGCTGTCCTCCCATCGCGGCAGGCTGTCCGTACACGTTTCTTGGAACTAGGAGATGAACATGGGAACCAGCCAAAACCAAAGGAATTGCTGTTTTCCTTTCCGTTCATAATTGCAACGAGTGGCGGATAGAGAAAATAGAAGAGACAGGAGTCTTTCTATGGCGAGAAAACCGTTGCTGAAAATAACCGCGGTGAACCTTAAGACAGCGAAGAACTGAGGACAGAACGAGTGGAACAAACAGCGCTCAACTAAAACCGCATCGTCTGGCCCGGGAGACCGCCGATCGGGTACTGAGCTGGAGTGGGGGCCGCGCTGGGATACTACGCATCACGACTGCTCCCAGCCCCGACGGGAGTGGAGATGCGGAAGGTTCGCGTGAGCGTCTGCAGGTCGTTCTGGGCTGTCGTCATCTAGCCATCATCCCGCGACTTCTCGCCCACCTTCGCCTTAATGGAGGCTACGCGCTGCTTCTCGTGCTCCTTCACGCGGTTCATCTCCTGGCGGATGGCCTCCACCTGCCGCTCGTACACCACGGACTGCCGCTGCATCTCCGTCTTCTGCGCCTCGATCACCTCCTGCAGCTGCTTTGCCGCGCTCTGCTGCTGCAGCGCCAGCTGCCGCTTCAGCTCCTCCACCGTTGCGCTCTGCGTCTGCGCCTGCTTCTCCAGCAGCTACGCCTCACGCCACAGCGCCGTCTCCACTTGGCAGCGCGCCGTCAGCTCCTGCACCTGCGCCGCCTGTGTCGCCTGCGCGTTCTTCTGCCTACGCCTCACGCGCCCCCCACACCCCCACTCTTCTACGACGCGCTGTAGCCGGACCACCTCGCCCGCCGCACTGTTCCGGGCGTCCTGCAGCTGCGCCATTTGCCTGCCGAGCTGCTGTGCACGTGCCTCCGCTCTAGCCGTCACGCGGCGGAGAAGGCCCCACTCCTGAATGCGTTTGTCGCGGAGGCGAATCTCCTCCTGCAGCCGCTCCGTCTCCGTCTGCAGCCGCTTCCGCACTCTAGGGGTGAGCGGCGTGCCGTGCGCCCTGCTCGTTGTCCACGTTCGAGCGGATGATCTCCGTCTGGCGCCGCGACGTCTCGATTTGCTGCTGCAGCGCCGCCACGGCCGCCTGGTGCTCCGTCTCCTTCCGCTGCATCTACCGTTCACACCATCATTAGGGTATACGGACGCGGTCATCGCCTGCATGGAGTTGGAGAGCTCCTGATTGCGTGTGTTGGCTTCGGCAAATTGCTACCGATGAACAGGAAACACTGGGGATACTCGACTCACCGCCTGCACCTGGTTCTGCAGATCCTTCTCGGAGGCTCGGAGTTGTGAAATCACCTACGGGATGAGCTTGGGAGAAAAGACGCGAACCGAATTCATCTTTGTAACATAGTTGTCGCACTTCCGGAGCTCGTCGTCGCGTTCCTTGATGACCCGCAGGTTGTACTGATAGTCCTCCCGAAGCATGTCGTACTTTTTCTGGAAAACGACCATTTCATTTTTGTACTGCTCGAGGGACTGCGTCATGAGAGTGATGTTGTCCTTGTAGATTTGCGCGAGACTCTGCTCCATTTGGTCCAGCTCATCTAGTCCTAAGCAGAGGCAGGGACAGCGAACCGTTATACGTGCCTTGGAGATCATGGTAGGGAGAGTGCACCGGATTCATGTACTGGGGAAGTGACGATGACGGATTCATCTCCAGTGGATTCTTCGGCCTGTATTCGCAGTTCAAATGGAGCGAGCCGATTTGAAACGGTCGCCGAAAGAGCGAAATCCCCGCAAACGACTGGTTTGTTGTAGCAAACACGGAAACCCGATACAAAGAGTAGACACAGGTATTTATAATACCCAGAGCACAAACTACATCCCATCCTCGTATGGATTCTGGACAACATTTCGAGGAGAGCTGAATGCCGCCTTCCTTGGAGAATAGCGCAACATCATATTGCTATTCTCAGCAACCATCTCCAACGGAGGGATAGAACAGTGACAACAACAAGTACAAAAACCATTGCGGACATGAAGGTACAATTCGTTATGGTACTTCTGGTAGTCCTCGCAGGTGACCAGCAGAGTGAAGTTAATGCTCTTCAGGAACACCATCTCGAGGTTGTTCAGCTCCTCCGTCTGAACGCCTCCAATCTGGGCATAGAAGCTGTTCACACAGAAGGAGTCGTCGAAGAACTTGATCGCGATCATGACACTGGTGATGATAACGCGGTGAACGGTGAGCGAGTTCACAGGGATTTTCCCACTTTGAATCAAACGATCGATATAGATGAGAGAGAGGACAAGGCATTCTGCACTACAGTCCGAGTACTTCAGAATCCTGTGCGTTACGCAAAGCGCCCGTGCTCACCTTTCAAGATAGTCGTGAATCGAAATGGACGGTTCGCAGAGAGCCGTGAATGGAGTGATCTGGGAAACCGAGATGAACTACGCTTAACGGCGGCGACAGTCGGTACCTCATCCTGTTGCCTGACGACATTTCCGAGGATACAGGACAGGACGGTTATCAGACTGTGTTTTTCACAGGAATCCATAGGTACGCGAGAGGGGAGAGACGAGAGAGATCCGAGTAGTTTGTGAGTTTGCTGGGCCGAAAGCGAACACCTGAAACATGAATCTGTACACACTCGAGACGTACGCTGGTTGTTTGTACGATGAATGATAACACTGGGGGCAGTATTATCAGCGGGCAGGAACCGTTAACAAGGCTGTATGCGCACAAATAGTGGGAGGAGGTTCGGGTGCCCGCAGTGACTAACTGTTTCCTTGATGATCAAGCAACCGCGAAACGTGCGGAGTGTTCCCAGTTTGATCGCCAGTGCGATTCCTCGTCCTTCCCTGCAAGAAACGGATTGGATTTGCTCTGCTGAAGGGTGGAGATGAAGCCCTTTGATCATCCACGCCATTACGCCCCTGGTTTCACCCCTTCGTTCCTTCGGCCGTGTACACGAAAACGAAGAAGAAAGCAACCGGATTCGAGGATACGGCAATAATCCAGCCCATTTTGTCGATTCAGGAGTGCATTTCTGCGCCCGATTTCGAGAACCTTCCATCCTCCCCTTTTTCGCAGAAAGGGATTACGATGAGAAGAAGCACTATCGTTTTTTGTGTAGCCCTGCTCCTCGCAGTGGCAAACGCATCCGTGTTGGGTATTGACTTCGGTACGCAGTTCATGAAGATTGCTATCGTCCGTCCGGGGTCTCCATTTGAAATTGTGACGGACCTGAGTAGCAAGAGGAAAACGCCTGCTGCCGTCATTTTCGGCGATTCGACCCGCATCTACGGTTTCGACGCGCTGACGCTCGGCGCGCGCAAGCCGAAGAATGTTTTTATGCGTATGTCGCGCCTCCTGGGCCAGGGCCCCAACAGCGACGTGGCTGCCGAATTCAAGGAGCTCAAGTTCCCCTACGAGTTCAAGCTGACGGACCGCAACACCTGGGCCGTGAAGTTCCCCGCCGGCACGGGCTTCGACGACATCGACTATCTCACTGCCGAGGAAGTCAACGCCATGATCCTCGACTACGCCCGGAACATGGGCGTGCTGTTCGACAACGGGCAGAAGATCGTGGACTGCGTGGTGACCGTGCCCTCCTACTTCACGCAGCACGAGCGCCAGGCCATTCTGGACGCGGCGTCTCTTGTCGGACTGAACGTGCTGTCGCTCATCGACGAAACCACCGCTGCGGCGCTGCAGTACACGGTCAACAAGGAGTTCATCAACAAGACGCACCGCGTGATGTTCTACGACATGGGCGCGGGTTCCATCCAGGTGTCCATCGCCGAGTTCCACACCCTCATCGACAAGAAGACCAAGCTGCCGAAGCGCTACTTCGACGTGCTGTCCAAGGCCTGGGACGAGAACATCGGCGGCGCGTACCTGAGCCAGGTGCTCGCGGACAAGTTCATGGAGGACTTCGTGGCGCAGCACGGCCTCGATCCCCGCGGCAACGCCAAGGTGGAGTACCGCCTGCGCGCGCTGGGCGAGAAGCTGAAGGAGATGCTGTCGGTGAACGACAAGCTGCCGGTGAACGAGGGCACGCTGTTCGAGGAGCGCGACCTCGCCACCACCGCCTCGCGTCAGTTCATCTTAGACAACAGCGAGCCTATCACCTCTCGCCTCGTGGCGCCGGCGCTGAAGGCGCTGGAAGACGCGCACCTGACCATCGTGGGAGCGACGGCGCCGTGTCACGCGTAGGACGATCTGCAGGCCGTGGAGGTGATCGGCGGAAGCATCCGCGTGCCGGTCTTCCAGAAGGTGCTGAAGGAGGGTCTGAAGCGCGACATTCTGGACATGCACCTGAACGGCGACGAGACCGTGGCGCTGGGCAGTGCCTTCCGCGCCGCCAACGTGAGCACGGCGTTCAAGCCGCGGTTCGTGGGCATGTCGGACATCACGCCGTTCTCCGTCGGCGTGGAGCTGTACCGCACGCAGGCGGCGGACCAGCTGGAGGAGGTGCCGGTGGAGGAGGGCCCTATTGCGGAGGAGGCGGAGGACTCGGAGGAGCTGGCGTCGGACCTGGAGAAGGAGAAGCAGACGCACGACTTCTTGCTGAAGAGCCAGCGCACGGCGCGGTCGATGGAGCTGTTCCCGCGGCACTGCCACTACAAGACGCAGAAGAAGCTGACGGTGCAGGCGTACGAGGACTTCCAGGTGTACCTGTACTACGACAAGCCGGAGGAGCTGCCGGCGAGCGCGGTGGTGCCGATCGCGACCTTCAACATCTCGGGCATCGCGCAGGGCCTGGCTAACGTGGGCGACAAGCGCATCGGGCAGCCGAACGTGACGCTGGTGTTCAGCAACGACATGAACGGCATGGTGGTGCTGAAGGACGCGTACATGAAGGTGCGCTTCCAGTACCAGGAGGAGGTGCCCGTGGAGCAGCCCAAGGAGGAGAAGAGCGTACTGAGGACGGACAAGGATGCTAAGGATGCTAAGGAGGATGCCAAGGAGGAGAAGAAGGATGCTAAGGAGGAGAAGAAGGAGGAGGAGCAGGTGAAGGCGCCGGGCGGCACGGAGCCGAAGGGAGAGGAGGGCGAGGTGCCGGCGGTGGAGACGCCTGCGGCAGGTGCGACGGAAGACAAGACGGAGGAAAAGGCGGAAGACAAGCCGGAGAAGAAGACGATGCTGGTGACGAAGCGGAAGATCCGCAAGGTGTCGCTGCGCGTGCAGGCGCTGGCGGACCGCCAGATCATCCTGCCGATGACGAAGGAGGAGAAGGAGAAGAGCATCGCGCTGTAGACGCGGCGGACGCGAGTGAGGCGTAGGCTGAAGCGGATGCAGAAGCTGGACGACGAGCACCGCGAGCGGCAGCGCATCATCAACCAGCACGAGGCGTTCATCTACGACTCGCAGGGCCGGCTGGAGGAGGAGGAGTTCGTGCAGTTCTCGGAGGAGGCGGAGCGCAGCGAGATCGCGGCGCTGCTGAGCGAGAACGAGGACTGGCTGATGGACGAGGCGACGAGCACGACGCCGACGGAGGACTACAAGAAGCGGTATCTGGACATGAAGACGGCGATGAACCGCGTGGAGAACCGCATCGACGAGTACAAGAGAAAGCTGGAGGAGGAGCGGAAGAAGAAGGAAGAGGAGGAGCGGAAGAAGAAGGAGGAGGAGGAAAAGAAGAAGAAGGAGGAGGAGAAGAAGGCTGAGGAGGAAAAGAAGAAGGCTGAGGAAGCGGCAAAAAACGCTACGGAGGAGGCCCCTTCCGCCGATAAGGGAGAGGTGGACGAGGGCATGTGCGGTCTGGACAGCTGCTCTGCCGATGAGGGTGCGAGTGAATTGTAATGATACTGGTTGCCGTCTTTGTTAAACAAAGAGAGCGGATAGAGTACATAAAGAAAGCAACTATCTTCTGGGGTATGCGTCCTCGCGGACGAAGGATGGGCGCGGAGGCAGAGGCTTCGCCAAGTACCCATTGTGCGGCGGCACAGGACGAGGAACATTTGCCATGGGGGGTGGAGCAGCCGCTACGGAACGAGGAGACAGACTTGGCATCTGGAGAGGAACACCGGGAATAGGGCGAGGAGGCACACTTCCCATGGGACGATCAGGAGGATTCTGCATTGGTCTCGGTGGAGCTTGCACATTGGGAGCCATTCGAGGCGCATTGGCGGGATTGATTGGCCGTGGATACATTGGGGGCATCGGAGCGGGTCTCTGTGGCTGTGGAGCCTGCAGTGGCACGGACTGAGGGGGAGAACGGAGGGGCGAACTACTTCTCAGTCATTGCAGTTGCTCCTACGCTTGTGGCGAATTCAGCAACGTGAGGAAGGGCAGAATGTCGGCGTACCCGTGAAACACGAGAGCGAGTCGCATGCACTCTACGGTCTCCACCATCTCGTCACACACTCTCTATGTGTCATCTTCTCCACCCCTCAAGTACTCCCCTCGTGAAGGTGTTCTTGGCGATGCTCGGACACACCACTAGACACAGCATCTTCCTTGTCAGCAGCGCGCCATACTTCCGGTTGAACAGATCGATCAGCACATTGCGGACCTGCTCAATGGTGGACAGATCTCCCTGCAGCACGATGAACGCCAGATCAGAGTACCAAATGCGCGTCCCTATGTCTCATACAGTAATACAATAGGAACGCTCCACCTCCTGGACGAGGGGAATGGCCCCAATATCCTTCCAAATCTGCTGCCCGCTTTCTTCCCCATTGATTTGAACAACGAGCGCCGTGTATGAGTTACCGAACATAGATTCACGCGATGGGCTCTCAAATGAGGGAGAGAGAGTGGGAAGTGTGAAAGCGGCGTTCTGGTCTCCATTTCCCCTTTTCTCCTTTTGGATGCTCCTCGTTACTCCTCAAAAATCATCTTTCCGCTTGCGCTTTGAGGTCCACTCTCGAGTATGCTCTCCACCGTGTTCGATTTGACCATTTCTGAGCTCTGCCCCACCTCCGCTCCTTTCTTCGGCTTTATGGGAGTCGCCGCTTCTATCATCTTCGCCAGTATGCTCGCTGGAGTGCGACTCTTATGTTCTAGACCTCGGCTCTGCTTACGGAACCGCCAAGGCCGGTGTTGGTGTATGCTCTATGGGTGTGTTCAGACCTGATGCCGTCATGAGAAACATGCTTCCTGTCATTATGGCTGGTATTCTGGGTATTTACGGACTGATTGCCTCGATCATTATGGTCTACTCCAGTACTCGTCCTCCTTTCATCTAACCCGTAGTCTACCCCGTGAACGCTGCCGGTACCCACTACACGAGCTACTCCGGCTACGGTCATCTGGCTGCTGGTCTTAGCTGCGGTCTGTCTTGCCTGGCTGCTGGCCTGTCCATTGGTATTGCTGGAGACGCCGGTGTCCGTGCGTGCGGTCAGCAGGAGAAGATTTTCGTTGGCATGATTCTGATGCTGATTTTCGGAGAGGCTCTCGCTCTGTACGGCCTGATTGTTTCTATTGTCATCGTCACCGTCACTGGTTACAAGTGTTAAGTCGGCTGTTTGTTAGAATTCTACCTAGTATTGCTGAAGAATGGCTATTCGTGGCTCGATCTTTCCGTCACTCATCGCTAGGTGTTCAATTTGAAGGAAGCAACGACATTGGCGTCTTCTCCAAGCTGACCAATAAGTACTGTCTGGTCTGCAGAGGAGGGTCTGAAAACTTCTACGGCGCTTTCGAAACCGAGCTGGCCGATCACATTCCCGTTGTCCACACCTCCATCGCTGGATGCCGTTTCGTCGGTCGCGTGACCGTCGGTACCTTTTCGGTCATGCATATCACGCCTAGGAAACAAGAACGGCCTCCTGGTGCCCATTTCCACGACGGGTTGATCCTTCCCTATCCTTTTTACTCTAGACACCGAGTTGCAGCACATCCGCAACGCCCTGCCCGACGAGGTGGTGGTGCAGCGCGTGGACGAACGACTGTCCTCTCTGGGAAACCTGATTGCCTGCAACGACCACGTGGCTCTGCTACACACCGATCTGGACCGCGTGGGTGGTGGCGAGAGGGGGTGAGGGTTAGGAGACGGAGGAGATCGTGTCGGACGTGCTGGGCGTGGAGGTGTTCCGGCAATCGATCGCCGGCAACGCGCTGGTGGGAAGCTACTGCGTGTTCACGAACCAGGGCGGTCTGGTGCACCCGAACACGTCGATGGAGGAGAAGGAGGAGCTGTCCTCGCTGCTGCAGGTGCCGCTGGTGGCGGGCACGGTGAACCGCGGCTCGGACGTGATCGGCGCCGGCGTGGTGGCGAACGACTGGACGGCGTTCTGCGGCATGGACACGACGTCCACGGAGATCACGGTGATGGAGGAGATCTTCAAGCTGGGCGGCAGCAGCACGAACGTGATGGATTCCATGAAGAACTACCTGTTCGAGGATATGTACTGGGGTGTTTGCTTCCAACAAACAGAGTACGAACTCTTGGCACGCGCCTTCTCCTCGGCGATCAGCCGGTCCAGCTCCTTGTTGAAGTTGTCCAGGTACTCCATCTCTTTCCGATCCTCGTTCGACTGCCTCTCGCGCTCCTCCAGCGGCAGCTGCTCGTCGCCCTTGTTCAGCACGCGCTTCACCTCGGGGATGTAGTGCATCACCATCCGCTCCACGCCCTGCTTCAGCGTCAGCGTGCTGCTGGGGCAGTCCTCGCACGCCCCGATCATGCGCACCACCACTTCACCCGTCTCGGGGAACCACGCGTCGAAGAGGATATCGCCGCCGTCCTGGATGACGCGAGGACGAATGCGCCTGCGGTCAAGGACCCGTGCACGGCACAGCAGGATATGTGTTGAGCAGCTCCTTCACCAGCTTCACCGTCTCGCAGTCCGAGTCCTTGATGGTGTTGGGGTCCTCGGGGACGTTCTGCGGCTCGTACACGGTCACCAGCTTCGCGTCGTCCGTGAAGAAGTGCGGTTAGGGGGCGCCAGGGACAGACAAAGGATATGCTCTCCAGCTTGGAGTCGAGCACCGAGTGGATGTAGTCCCACGCCACGGAGGGCTACACGTCAGCGCAACAAAGCGCCGCCACCTTCTTCATCACCACGAAGGACGTGGGGTTCATTGTGACGCTCTTAATCTCGGGAATGGAGAGAATGAGTTGGGCCAGAGGCGACACCTGGGCCTGTCTGAAGTCCTTGATCTCCTGCACATGATGCATAGCACGAAGTGCACACCAGATTCTTTCCGTAGGCCTCAGGAAGGATAATCATCTCGGGGTAGGTTTCGAAGCGCTTCGCGTTGGGGTTCGGCGTAACGGCCGATTTGATGCTGACGAAGCGGGCAAAGAACGCCATCGGCGAGTTGCGAACCGCGCTCCTATTCGTTACGCTCCTCTCTCCCTGTGCGTACCCAAGAATCGAAGCACTCTTTGTGAGTCGAGAAAGCATGTGGAATAGAAAAAGTGTGCTCATGGAATCGACGAAGAGGACTGTCTCTTGGACACATATTGTGATGGTACTCTCTATCTGGAAACACAGTGTGGACTCCCGCTGTGATCCCCGTGTCATGAGTGATGCGTGACATCAAACCCCTCCTTTGAGTGACCAAAGAGTGTAGATCACAGACACGGTGAATGACAAAGAACAATATGGGGGAAATGGAAAACCGAGGGGAAAAGAGTCCATCCAATTTATTATGCAAAGTAATACAGCGCTTTCGACTGGAACCGTGCGTTTTCATTGCCCATTTCCTAGAGTCAGCAAGAGATTATTGATATACCAATTCATTTGTCATATCATGAAGTTTAAGTAGGTTCTGGTGCAATGAGCGTAGGAACGGCAGGGCCTGGGAGTTGGCTGCCGATTCCATGGGTGGAGAGTTGGGGAGAAGCGAAACTAACAGTGCCTGTAGTCCCAGTGTCTCCTCTTCCCGTCGTACGACTCGCAAGGCCCACTTCTCCGCTCCTTCCAGCGTCCGCCGCGTGATGATGTCTTCTCCTCTCTGCGAGGCTCTGAAGAACAAGTACAACGTGGTTCTCGCCTAACTGTCATAACGCACAGGTCGGTGCCATGCCCATCGTGAAGGGTGATAAGGTGAAGGTGCTGCGCGGCAGCAACAAGGGCAAGGAGGGCAAGGTCGTGGAAGTGTACAGAAAGAAGTGGGTCATCCACATCGAGGGCCTCACTCGCGAGAAGGTCAACGGCTCTTCGGCCAAGGTCGGCATCGACGCCTCTAAGGTGGAGATCACCGAGCTGAAGCTGAACAAGGACAGAAAGAACATCCTTGAGCGCAAGGGTCGCAAGGCCACTGGCAAGTACACTGAGAAGGACGTCAACATGGCGAACCTCGACTAAGTGGGCTAGCAGAATGAAGCGGTATATTATCCCCTTTTTGTTAAAGAACACGCGGAATCGGACCTTTTTTGGGCAGTGACCGTTCTTCAAGATTGAGCTTGTTTTATCCCCACAAACACAGAGCTCATGTCATACGTATTCAATTACGTCGCGAGTCCAGTTCGGAATTACGTATCGTCGCTGCTGGTGTCCGCTCTCTCGAAGTACATTGTGGGTATTGAGGTGAACTGTGGGCTCTGCTCTGTGGCGTCACGACTAGCGTTGGGCATCATCAGCCAGGAGCTGAATCTGCAGAACGTCGAACTGAACTTCAACTCTATCGAAGAGGATTTGGGAATCCACCTCCCCGTTTCTGTGAAGTCGGCGTTTGCCCGGAGCTTGCGGATCGTGATTCCTTGGACTTCTCTGCTTTCTCTCCCCATCGGCGTGTACATTGAGAATTTGGACATCCAAATCGAGGACAAGGTTTTCATTTCGCGCAACCGTTATGGATTAGGAAGAGGAAGCAAATTCACAGCATGATACTACTACCGTTGATATGTACGGGAGCGGTACAGTACGGTGATGCGTAGGAAGACGGAAGGCGAGGTCGCAACGGAGCAAGCGTCTCCGCCAACGTCCCGAACGATGTGGGGCGATCGCTACCTGAAGCGCATCATGGCGAACATTTCCGTGCGTGTCGACAACCTCATCGTACGCTACAACCACGAGGATGTGCATTGCGTCCTCACCACGAACGTTGCTGCTCGCGCTCCACATGACGTCTAGTACATCGAGGTGATGTCCAGCGGCCCGGAGGACAAGTGGCAGTACAACTGGCAGGAGCCCATCGTACCCTCCTCAAGGGCGCGTGAAGCGTAGGGAACGAAGGGTATCGTGTACAAGAGCATCAACGTGGGCAGCTTCTCCATCAGCATGGACTTCATGAAGGCTCCCGACGTCAAGCCTTCTCTGGGTCATCCCCGTAGCGAGGCTGTGCCAGTCACTTCAGGCACAACAAGCACGGCAAGTGAGGAGGTGGAGGAGCGCGTACGCGTGTACTACGACCCGATCATCTCCAACCTGAACGTGCACATCCGCTGCATGTTCTCGCTGTGGGAGGGGCTGGTGGACGCGCTGCTCTCCAAGCACATGGGCGGCACGGGTGCAGTGACGGAGGAGGCGGAAGCGTCGAAGCCGTCGTATTGGAGTGAGGATGGTGCGATGAGGTGACGAACAGACCTGTTCGGACTGCTGTCGGAGACGGAGGTGAACGAGATCCAGGAGTACTGCCTGCATGTGACGGAGAGCGAGGCGGAGAAGGACTCGATTCAGTACTTCATCCACAACACAGAGACGCTGTACGATATCAGCTACTACTCCAACATGATCGACATCCACGTGGAGGACGAGTGCAGCGTCTCCGTCAACACCTTCCAGCTCAATGCCCTTCTCCAGTTGCTCGACCGCCTCCTCGTCACCAGCGACCCTGCTGCTGACGCCGTCGTGCCAGAGCAGCCAAACCAATCAAGTCCGCTGGACCAGGGAACGCAGCCGGTGACGAGCAAGTTCAACATCAACAGCGTGTCGCTGACGCTGAACAGCCTCTCCTTCACCTACTCCATGCCCGGCAGCTTCGTGCCCTCCTATCAGCGGCCCGACTCTTCCGTGCCCTACGCTGGCGAGGACAAAGAGCGCGCCAAGCCCGCGCAGCCCGCACAACCCTCGCAGTACGCCATTCCGTTGCGCTCTGCTGCGGAGGTGACGCGTAGCAAGAGCCTGCTGAAGCCCTGCGTGGAGTTCCGCATGCACGGGATGGAGGTGGTCTGCAACACCTACGACAACCAGTTCTACACCGCCGATCTGATGTGCGCCGTGCGCCAGGTCCGCCTCCCCTCGCTCCGTCACGCATAGATGTCGCTGCTGCTCTGCGGGAAGCCGCTCCTTCTCTGGAACACGCCCACGCCGCTCACACAGGCTGTCGTGCCGCCCGGCACTGCCAACCACATCTGCATGTTCGGCGGCAAGGACTACGGGCGCAATCTCGCGCAGCACCTGCGCACGCTGCACAGCGAGAACGGGCTGTACTGTCGGCTGAAGCAGTACTCCGCGATGTACCACGACTACCTGCTTGACTCGCGCGCCGACAAGGACGAGCTGATCCCTGCAGGGTGCGTGGAGCTTTTCTGCAACGGGCTGCACGTGATGAAGGACGCGCAGACGCTGCCCATCCTCCACACCATGTTGCAACACGTGGTGCCTCTGCAGGTGATCGACCGTGTGCTGTCTTCTGATGGGCATTCTGACGGGCATTCTGACGGGCATTCTGATGGGCATTCTGACGAGCATTCTGACGAGCATTCTGACGAGCATTCTGACGAGCATCAAGAGAACAAGGAGACACAGGAAGGCAAAAACAAGGAAGGAACGACGGAGTCTGCGAAGGAGGACAAGGCGGCAAGACACAAGGACTTTTTGATCCACTGCGGCGTGACGGACTTCGACGCCTCCTTCTCCACGGCCGCGGCACAACCGAACCCCTTCTCTCCGCGCGGCTCGCACACGCTGCACGCCTCGCTGCAGTCCCTCGACCTCCTCTTCTACACCAACGTCAACTGCCCCTGCTGCCGCACCAACGCCGCCGAGCTGCTGCTCAACTTCTCCGTGGACTCCTTCTCCTTCGCCCAGAGTGATGATGCACGGCGCGACTGACTCGTAGACCTGAACCCCGTGTGCACCGTGGGCTCCTTCAACGTCCACGGCCTCAACTCCAAGAAGAAGCTGTCCGTGAACGGCCTGATCGACCACGTGGAGCTGAACGTCACCTCTGCCGCCGTGAACGCCTCCGTTTCCGCAGCGAACGAGCTGCTTGCGTTGGTTCGCGCCACACCCCTTCCTATCTTCGAGGTAGCTTTGTGCGGTGCGAGTGACGGCAGAGCAATGACCACTTCCGCCTCATGCTACACTCTTTCTTTATTTCCGCACGCATTGCGAAGGAGAGCGACGTGATCACCAGCCGCAGCGCGGCGCAGAGCCGCGTCATCCTGCGGTCCTTCCTCTGCTCCAACAACGACGTGGCGCTGGTTGCCTACCCCTCGGGAGGCGTGCTGGATCAGGGCGCCAACGCCCTCGAGTGGGTGTTTGACGTGAACGGTGGAAGGAACGGCTGGACGGTGAACAGCGCCTGCGCTGCGGTCAACACGCGGGAGATCATGGAGTTGGCGTCGCACGTGTCTGGCTATTGGGGAAAGGTGATGAAGGGGCGAGGGAGTGCTGCTACAAAGGAGAAACAGTTGCCAGAGAGCGGCGCGGAGAGAGGAGAACTCACACAAGGTGAAGATGCACAACAGGGCGAGCTGATCGCGTTCAACATCGACTTGAAGGAGCTGGTGCGCGCGATGGAGGTGGTGAACGTGTGCGTGAGTCCGGTGACCCTCCAGCTCACGCGCGAGCTGCAGCTAGTGACGCCGAGCGTGAGTGTCATCAACTCGCAGGGAGAGGGCGAGGAGCTGAACGTGATCCTGAAGGACTTCCGCGTGATGGACGAGGCGCAGCGCGTGGTGGAAGTGAAGGACGTGCTCATGGCGGTGGACTTCGACGCCTACTCCGTCCACTGCTCCACGGACGCCTGCGCTGCTCACCTGGACGCCACACACGTGCTTCCCGTGGCCTTCTCTGACGCGTAGGTGCAGCGCCTGCTGGACCTTCTCCAGTACTACAAGGATGCCATCCACGTGATCCGCGACGACCTCTCGCTCCTCCAGCAGTCCTTCGAGGAGTCGGAGGTGGTCACGGATGAGTCCATCTTCCTCCGCAGCAGCGTCGACCGGCTGTCCGTCGACGCCAAGGAGAAGATGCGACGTCGCTCCTCTGCGTCGCAGCCTCCCTCCACGCCCGCAGCGGCAGAGCCCAAGAAGCGCATTTTCTCGCAGTTCCGCTTCTCCTACGTGATCGACGCCTGCACGCTGGGCCTGCGCCTCGGTCGCACGGACTACCGCCTCCTGCTGCGGAGGAGCGCGGCCTACGCGGACGCGACGGAGCTGCAGCTGGACTGCGACGCCTTCGCCTTCTCGCGGGAGGGCGAGGACGCGCTGGAGATGGTGCGCTGCGACGAGAAGGCCTTCAGCGCTGTCGTGTCGCTCCTCGCCACCACCGAGTGCTCCGTCGCTGTCACCAACTGCCAGGTGGTGGTCGACATGGCGGCGGTGAAACGCCTCGCCGACGAAACGCTCTGCTTCCTCAACGCCTTCCACCTCCCCGTGTCTCTCGCTAAGGGGCTTTCTGGCGAAACACCCTCCGGTGAGAGACCCTCCGGTGAGGAGCCCAATCGCCTGAAGGCGCTGATCACGGTGCGCCAGGCCTCGCTGCAGTACCGCTACACTCCTACCGTAGGCGAATGGCGCGGACTGGACCGTAGGAGTTCTACAGCGTGACGCTCTCGCTGCTGCAGCTGCAGTACGACCAGTTCCCCACGGGCTCGCAGACCGCTGGCGTGGTGGTGAAGGGGCTGTTCGTGGCGGACCACTGCAAGCGGCTGCTGCTGACGGACTTCGCGGCGCAGCTGGACGTGGAGCTGGCGCACTACCGCGCCGCCCGCGAGACGACGGTGAAGCTGCTGCTGCCGCAGATCGACGCGGCGCTGCTGGTGCGCGACGTGGACGTGCTGGCGCTGCTGCTGCTGGACGTGGGCGAGCTGGCGAAGAAGCTGCCCGCGCGCGGTGCGCAGACTGAGGAGAAGAGCGCGCTGGACGTGCGCGTCTGCGCGGAGGTGGACGCGGTGACGTGCGAGCTGTCCGACCGCGTGCGGACGCTGCGGTTCTCGGCGGAGGAGCTGCGCGTGCAGCTGCTGCCGCAGAAGGAGGAGAAGGACGAGGTGCTGTCGCTGCGCGGCGTGCGGTGTTCGCTGGACGACCAGCTGCTGCTCGGCGTGCAGCCGCTGCCCGACGCGAGCGTATGTCTGCGGGTGGAGCGCGAGCAGCGAGAAGGCGCCGTCGCGTGGTACAGCCTCGTCCTCGGCGACCTGTTTTTGTGCGTCCTTTCCTGCCGACTGACGCCTAGGAACGCCACGCCGGAGCTGCTGGATCTGCTGGCCGTCGCGCCGCTGCAGCAGGCTCACGTCCGTCAGCTGCTCTCCCAAACCCTCCACACGCAGTCGCCTGCCTCCACAGAGTCCGGAGAATCGGAGGAATCCGACGCGACCCGCCAGACGCACAACACGGGCTTCTCGCTGGCGGTGCAGTCCGTCCAGGCGCGCCTGTCCGTGCCGCACAACACGTCGCTGCTGTTCGCCGCCAGCCACGCCACCGTCATGAAGGCCGCCTCCGTCTTCCGCCTGGAGCTGCCGCGCTGCTGCGCCGCCGTGGACAGCGACGCGCGCTATCTGCCCGTGCTGTTCGCCTCGGCGTCGGACGGCCGCAAGCTGGTGCTGAACGAGTGCTGCGTGACGCTGAACGTGGACATGTCGGCCACGCGCCACGTGGTGCTGAACGTGCAGGACTTCGTGCTGTCGGTGGAGGACGCGTTTATCCTGTCGCTCTCCACGCTGTACCACGCCTTCGCACAGCGTGTCGCCGCCATCCAGGAGCAGTGGCCCGCCGCGCCCAGCGACGCTTCTGTTGCGGCCAGTCTCGACAGTGACGTCTTGCCCTCGTCGGAGAGCGGCTTCCGCTTCTCGCTGCAGGAGGACGAGGTGCCGGCGTCGTCACTGCCGTCGGTGCTGTCGCTGGAGCCACTGCAGGTGGTGCTGCAAGAGGGCTGGCCGGAGCTGGGCCAGCTGCTGGTGACTCCGACGGTGTCGCAGAAGGAGAGCGAGGAGGTGGAGTCCTCGGTGCTGAGCTACCCGACGCTGGACTACTACCGGCTGGTGAGCGGCGGCGTTCCGCACCCGCTGACGGCGGAGGCGCTGCACCGGCACATGCACGAGGAGAAGAACCAGCCGGCGAGCTCCTTCTTCTCCTTCTTTTCGGCGTCGAAGAAGCCCTCCGCGCTGCACCACGTGACGATGCAGTTCCGCCTGCCGTCGATGATCCGCGTGTTCTCCATCCGCGTGAAGCAGCTGCTCGCCGCGGAGATCAACGCGCTGGCGGGCGGCGACATCGCGGCGGTGTTCGGGGACAGCTTCGAGTTCGACCTGCTGGCATGGTCCGAGATGAACCGCTCCTTCCACTGCATCAAGTCCGTCTGCGTGCCCATCCGCTCCGCCGCGGACAGTGCCAACACGGCAGGCATTGCGGGCACAGCGGCGTCGCTCGTCAGCGACTACAAGCGCAGTCACTACTACGCGGAGGGCGAGGACAGCGCGTCGTCGGCGGACTCGGACGCCTCGCTGACGCTGGACGAGGCGATGCACGAGACAGTGCTGGAGAACGCCAGCCAGACGGAGTTCTTCGAGATGACGCCGCCGTACTCCTACAGCAACCGCTACCAGATCTGCGTGTACCTGCGCGGGTACGTGCCGGGCGAGATGACGCACCTGGGCGGGCTGGCGGGCGTGGTGAAGGCGGTGACGGCGGTGGTGCAGAAGCGCGTGGCGCTGAAGTACTTTGGTGCGGCGGCGATGAACCAGTACACGCTGTTCAGCTTCACCTCCAACATGCTGCTCTTCCGCCTCAACCACTCGTCCTGCCACGCGCACGGCGCGCCGGTGGAGGCGCTGCAGCTGGCGGTGGTGAAGCCCAAGCTGTTGTACCGGCGCTCGCTGGACTGCCACGAGCTGTCGCTGTACGGCAGCATCAACCTGAACGCCGTCAACCTCATGAGCCTGCTGCTGATGCCGCTGGTGCAGAAGTTCGACGTGTACGCCTCGTGAATGCAAGTCGTTGCTGTGAGCCGTAGAGTGACGCGGATGACGACGAACGCGTACTACCTGCCGAACTGCCTGTCCTGCTCCGTGGTGACCTCGCCCATCGAGACGATCGTCAACACGGACTGCGTGCTGCTACTGAGCCACCTGGCGGACAGCTACCTCTACGCGTGGCGCGGCATGCCGGAGGAGGACGACACGCGCACGGTGTGCTGCAGCAGCGACCGCATCCTCTTCGTCAACAACACCTGCTTCGACCTGTTCGTGTCGCAGCTGTTCACCGACGAGATGGTCTCCTTGCCGAGGTAAGAGCGGTGCGCGGTGCTGAGGCGCAGGAGCGCGGCCGTGCCCTACAGCTACAAGCTGCCCACGACGCTGCAGCACAACGCGCCCATCGTGCGCTTCGCGCTGTCGGCGCAGAAGGAGGGCTCGGGCGCGCGGGAGGCGGGCGCGTGGTCGAAGGGCATCAACATCCACTCCTTCTCGCTGGAGAAGGAAGAGTGCATCAAGCTGTACCTGGAGACGCGGGCGGGCGACGCGGCGGAGCAGGGATACGAGACGGTGTTCCTCTCGGTGAAGAACACGCTGCTGCAGACGACGGTGACGCTCTTCTCGCCGATGCGCGTGCTGTCGCTGCTGGCCACGCCCATCGAGGTGCAGCTGCGCAACGAGACGCGGGTGGGCGACGCGGTGACGCCCGCCACGACGTCGGTGCTGCGCTACCTGCACAGCGTGGAGCACCCGGAGGACCGCAACGGCGCGCCGATCTACTACTCGCCGTTCCCGTTCGCGATGGTGAACCACTTCGATTTCTACGACAAGGACCGCGCGGAGAACCAGAACCACGTGTACATCCGCCTGCGCAGCAAGGCCGCGGGGATCTGGGGCAACTGGCTGCGCATCCCGGACGTGTACTACGGGCAGGACTACCGCCTGTGCCGCATCCACATCCCGATCGACTCGGAGAACAACTTCAACTACTGCTACCTGGTGAACCGGTACAGCGACGCGGCGAAGGCGAACCTGGTGGAGCTGTTGCCGTCCATGGTGTTCGTGAACGAGACGGCGGAGGAGCTGTACTTCAAGCACTACATCAACGAGGGGCGGATCGGCTGCCGGCGCGGCGAGAACGTGGCGCAGATCGACTACAACTACATGCTGAACAACGAGGTGAACAACCGGCTGATGGTCTGCGGGCTGCGCGAGCGCGCCGGCGAGATGAGCGTGCTGCCCATCGGCGAGCAGGAGGAGCAGCGCTACGCCGTGAGCGTGGGCGACCGGCTGAAGTACGCCGTGGCGCGCAAAGTGCTCTTCCAGCACCGCGGGAACCACTACGCCGTGCAGGTGGTGACGGTGCGTCCGCTGCTGCGCTGCATCAACCGCCTCGCCCAGCCGCTGCTGCTCAACTGCAGCGCGCTCGCGCGGACGCGGCAGGCGGTGGCTTCGCAGACGCTGCTGCCCGCGCACTCCTCGCAGCTGCTGGAGATCGCCGTGGACGGGAAGGCGTTCGGCGCCTCCACCGTCCTCTCACCCATCGAGGCGCAACCATCTGATGAGCCATCTGGTGAGCCATCTGGTGAGCAGCCGGCACAGCAGGCGTTCCTGTCCTTCTCGCTGCAGTATGGCGACGCGCCGGCGGTGTGGAGCAACAGCATGACAGTGAGCCTGGCGGCGGAGCAGTTCGGCGCGCCGCTGAGGGAGGAGTGCCTGCTGGTGCCCGTGTACGACGGCGCGCGGCGCGAGAACGAGTGCTTCCTGCCGGTCGTCTTGGCGACGGTGGAGGAGGCGGGCGTGCGCTGCCTGGTGGTGTCGCCGCTGGCGGTGGTGCGCAACCAGCTGGGCTGCGCGCTGCGCGTGCGGACGCAGAACTACTCCTACGTGGTGGAGGCCAAGGAGGAGAAGCCCTTCCTCACCAAGTCCATCGAGGCCGTCTGGAGTCGCTTCACCTTCTCCATATGTGCCGCTACTGACGGTGGGGACAGCGTGAGGTGGGACTGACGCGTAGTGAACCGACGCTGGAGCGACGAGGTGTCGCTGGCGAACGCGAACGAGGTGCTGACGCTCTCGCACGCCGTAGTTCCGCCATGTCACTTCAATGCATAGCCATTCCTCCTGCAGAGCACGATCCAGGGCGGTGCAGATGGCGATGCGAACGGCAAGAAGCCACACGACGAGTTCTGCCGCGTGATCCTGCTGTCTGCGCTGGCGCCGCCGCCGCTGCTGCTGAGCAACCACACGGCGGTGAACCTCTGCGTGGCGGGCGAGGGCAGCGAGGCGGGCGTGGTGCTGCCGGCGGAGAGCGCCGTGGACTTCGACTGGTGCGTGCTCGGCCGCGCCGTGCGCGAGAAGCGCGGGAGCGCGGTGCGCGCCGGGTCGCCGGACGCGTACTGGAGCGCGGTGGAGAAGACGGAGCGCGTGATGATGGCGCCGGAGAAGCGGAAGGAGTACCGCGTGGCGCTGTTCACCTTCTACGACTACAACCAGCTGAGCAACCACTACGACGTGCCTGTGCGCGGGAGAGGTGAGGCGTAGCCCGTGTCGTCGCCCGACCAGACGCGCGCGTGGAGCAAGCCCTTCTGGCTGACGAAGACGCAGGCGCGGCGCGTGCCGGTCACGCTGAACGGCGTGCGCCACACGCTCTACCTGTACAGCTACCGCCTGCACGGCGTGAGCGTACTGGAGGTGTTCGACGCCGTGCCCTCGCTGGTGCTGTCGCCGCTGCAGGCCTCCTGCACGCGGCTGCGCCACTACGACCGGCTGGAGTACGCCAACCCCGTCGCCACGGCCACCACCGACTCGGACAGCCTGAGCGACGCCTCCTTCGCGTCGCTGTCCTCTGTGCTGCCCTCACTGTCCTCCGCCTCCTCCTCCAACTACGCCGAGTTTGCCCTCCGGTCTTTCACGTCGGCGGCGCCTGGAGTTACTGGATCGCACGATCGGCGGGGACGGGCGAGATCGCGTACCACTCCGCCTACACGGACACGTTCAACGTGCAGGTGGTGGTGCGCGTCCCGTCGGTGTGCGTCAGCCTGTACGAGAAGGAGAACGGCGTGTACACCGAGGTGGTACTGGCGAAGACCGACTCGCTGCTGCTGACGCTGCAGCGCGGCGGCTGCGAGCTGTTCAGTAGGTGCGTTGCGGCGCTGTGACGCGTAGAGGAGATCTCCAAGACGCTGCCGCTGCTGCGCATCAAGGCGCTCTGGTCGCTGAACCTGGAGGTGGGCGCCGTGCACATGGACTCCTTCGCGCAGCCCAAGAAGCCCGTGCTGCAGATTCCCTACGCCGCCGGCAAGACCGAGGCGCCCATTCGCCTGAGCCTTGTCGTGGACCAGATGGCCGACGCGCACCTGCCCTCGTACGACCACACACTCCGCCTCACTCGTAGCTCCGTGGTGCTGCTGGACTGCGCCGTGCCCGCGCTGTGGCTCGACGTCACCGACCGCTACCTCACGGCGATGCTGCGCGCCTCCTCCACGCTGCTGTCGCTGCTGACCCTCTACCAGCACCCCTACCCCGCCGCGCAGCCGGCGCTCGCCGTGTCGTCCGCGATCACAGCGCCGACCTTCTACCACATCTCCTACTGCCGCGTGCACCCCGTGTACATGACGCTCTCCATCGAGGCCACCGTCCTCGTCAGCGTCTCCTTCCAGCGCACGCCCTTCCGCCTGCGCGTGCGGCCGCTGCTGCAGTGCACGGGCCGCGTGGACGACTACATCCGCCACGTGGTGAACGGCGTCATTCCCTCGGTGCTGCTGCAGTCGCCCGCCTTCCTCGGCGCGCTGGACCTGATCGGCAACCCCGCCAACCTCCTCATCTCCGTCTACAACAGCGTCGCGGACATTCTGCGCAACCCCATCCGCGCCGTTCGGTCCTATAGTGCGGGTGAGGCGTAGATCCAGAACGGCGAGGGCGTCGTGTCCGTGATCGGCAGCTTCACCGCCTCCTCGCTGTCGCTGCTGCTGAACACCGTCGGCGCGCTGCTGAACAGCATCGCCGCCATCAGCGCTGGCCTCAGCCGCAACATCCAGCTGCTCTCTGGCGAGTCGGACGGTTCTCTTCCCCGTGCCGCGTCACGTGTAGCCATCTCGCTCTCCTCGTTGCTGTCCTCCGGCCTGGGCTTCCTCTCCTCCACCACGCGAGTGCGGCTTGCTTGCCCATCTCACTCACAGAGTCTGGCGCAGTCCGGCGCAGAGTCGCAGGTGGCGCTGCTGCGCGAGCCGCGCGGCAACCGAGCGACGGCGTACCTGCCGCTGCTCTACCAGTGGAAGCTGATCGACGCGGCGGAGACGCTGCTGCTGCGCACGAACGTGTCGATCGACGTGGTGAACATCAGCACCGGCTGGATCAGCGCCAGCGCGAGCCGCAACGAGCTGCTGCTGCTGAGCGACGTGAGTGTGGGTGAGCGGTGTGAGGCGCAGAAGTGCTGCTACCTGTACCACAGCAACAGCGACGAGAACGGCAACACCACGTTCGCCATCAGCTACCGCATTCCGTTCCAGAACGTGGGGGCTGCGTGGGGGAGTGAGGCGTAGCTGGTGATGGTGGCGCTGTCGAAGGCGAACGAGGACACGGTGAACGTGCTGTTCCGAGTGAACCGCAGCGTTGAAGGTGGGAACAGGAGAGGCGAATGAGGGGTAGTGGCTGTGGCGGAGACGAAGGAGGGCGAGGGAAGCCTGGGACTGTGAGTCTGGACAGAAAAGGTGATGGGTAGGGTGGAGCGCGTGAAGGCGGTGCTGAAGGAGGAGAAGCCATGTGTGGAGGAGTTCGTGGAGGCGAATGAAGGCGAGATCAGTCGCATGTGTGAGGAGAGTTGGTGTCTGCGTCTGATTTCGATCGGGTGCAAGGAGAACAACAGCAGTGGCAGAGTAGCCACCGTTTTTAAGGAACGATTGTGAGACTCTCGCGTTTGTTTCAGGAAACACAAAAACAATCAAAGAAGAGCGCAGCAGCCATCACGTCGAGTATCTTCGTTTCGTCGATGTGAAGATCGGTGATTTGAAGGTTTCCCTTTCTAGGAATTGACAGAATGGAAATAGTATGTACTCACGCTTCAATTTCATGTAGGAGAGCACGATTTCCAGTGTGCCACTCGAGATGTCCTCCAACTCCATTTCTGTGGTTTCTGGTTCTTCCACTCCATCCTTTCGCTCATTCACTACGTGTCACGCAATTTGAAATAGCAAAACACGACCAGAGCGAACGGATGGCCTTCGACATCTCGAGAATCAAATCCGTTGGAGCCACAATTCGCTTCTTATCACTTCTGCAGGTGAAGGGAGGGAGAAGACGGCAAAACGTGATGAAGGTGATTGTTCCGCTCATTCGCTGCAGATTCGCTTATGCAAGGGAAGAGGGAGAGTGTCTGCGCAGTTACAGAGATGAACAAGGGATTCCTTAGATTCGAGTGGAACACCGGAAATGGGACAACCCAGTGGAGAACAAAGAGAATCTCTTGGAAGAAGGGAAAAGGAAGATGGAGAGTCGATCACGCGCCGGTTTGTTCTCTCCACCCTGAACTCTGCATAGAGGGTGAAGAGGAAGGGAATCCATTCAAGACAGGCTTAACGGAGAAAGCCCCCCAACCCCCCGTTTTCCACTGGACGCTCGCATCTTTCAGTTTCTCAGAATTCTTTCTTCCCATGAACCCCAAGATTGTGAAGAGACTAACCAAGGAGTTGCAGGAAATCAACCAGCACTCGGACTACGGTATCAAGGCGGAATTGGTAAACAACGACCTGAAGGACTGGGTGATTACCTTCAAAGGTCCCGACGACACGCCGTACCACGATCTGCAGTTCCGTTTGTCCGTAAAGTTCACTGTAATGCAATCCTTCCTTCCTTACAGCTAGGACGGCTATCCGTTCGAAATTCCCAAGTTCAGACTGCTGAGCAAGGTGTACCACCCGAACGTGTACAGTGATGGCCGCATCTGCTTGGATGTCATTCAGAGCTCCAAGTGGTCTCCTGCTGCTTCTATGGAGGCCCGTGTGTTCAACATCATCCTTCTTCTGCAGGAGCCCAATCCGAACAGCCCGGCAAATGGCAGCGCTGCTGGCACATGGGAACAGGGTCCTGCTGCGATGCGTGATGCCGTTATGAGGTACTACCAGTTTTAGCCTCCTTTTGGTGATTGTTTCCTATTTGTTCCTCCGCTGTTTATTTGAAATGGGAAGTGCATGCTATTCTTTCCGCCGTGCGTGTGAGCGTGAATCGGGCATTTCCTCTCTCCTTCCTTCCCCTGTTTTCCTTATCCGCCCATTCCTTCCTCCCTTCAAAGCGCTATCCTTCCTTTGCAGTCCATCCTCATTCTGCGTTGGTTGGATGCCCGAACGGAAGAATTGGTGCGCCAATCAGAACTGCGGTTTGATGATTTGATGACGTGAGCAGGGCGTTGGACTGCATCGTCTTCGCCTTCTGTCAACCGTCATTATCTTCTATTCGTCTTCTCGTCCAAAGCCCTCTATTTCCGTCTTTGCAGAAGATGAAGGAAGACACATGGTCAAATCCATTCACAACCGTGGAAGAATACGTCAGTGTCAAGCAGTTGTACTGAGTGCGAATAACTGATGCACAGGGGAAAACGGGCCATCCACAGACTGCTAATCGCCAACAACGGAATCGCCGCGGTGAAGGCGATTCGGTCCATCCGCAAGTGGTGCTACGAGACCTTCGAGAACGACCGCATCATCGGAATCGTGGTTATGGCCACCCCGGAAGATCTTGCGGCAAATGCGGAGTAGGCTCCTCGTGATTGGCTCACGCGCAGGTACATACGAATGGCCGACCAGTACTACGAGGTGCCTGGAGGGGCTAACAACAACAACTACGCAAATGTGACCCGCATCGTCGAGATTGCCGAGAGTGCCAAGTGTGACGCGGTGTGGGCGGGATGGGGACATGCCTCCGAGAACCCGCTGCTTCCGGAGCGCTTGAGCAAGAAGGGCATCCTCTTCCTCGGCCCGCACAGCGCCGCCATGAAGAGTCTGGGAGACAAGATCGACTCCACGATCATTGCCCAGTGCGCACACATCCCCACGCTGCCGTGGAACGGCTCCTCGCTGCAGATGCGCATGGAGGACCTGCAGAGGAAGGACCGTGCCGTCGTTGTGCCCGAGTGGGCGTACGAGCGTCTGAACATCCGCTCGGCCGAGGAGGCGAAGAAGGCGGCGGAGGGAGTGGGCCTTCCGCTCATGATCAAGGCGTCCGAAGGCGGCGGCGGGAAGGGCATTCGCGTGGTGCGAGCCATGGAGGGCATCGCCGACGCCTTCAGAGCGGTGCAGGGCGAGGTTCCGGGGTCTCCGATCTTCATGATGCGACTGGCGGAGCGCTGCCGCCACCTCGAGGTGCAGCTCATCGCCGACGAGTACGGCAACACGATTGCGCTCTCCGGTCGCGACTGCTCGGTGCAGCGCCGCCACCAGAAGATCATCGAGGAAGGGCCGCCCAGCGTCGTGTCGGAGGAGGTGTGGACGGAGATGCAGCTGGCGGCGGTCCGGCTGGCGCAGCTGGTCCACTACACCAACGTGGGCACGGTGGAGTACCTGTACATGGAGGACGGCACCTACAGCTTCCTGGAGCTCAACCCGCGGTGGGCGCCCTGCACTTCCTGTGACACGTAGACTGCAGGTGGAGCACCCGGTGACGGAGATGATCACCGGCGTGAACCTCCCCGCGGCACAGTTGCAGATCGCGATGGGCATTCCGCTTTACTGCATCCCCGACATCCGCCGCCTCTATGGGGAGAGCGAGCGCGAGGTGACGGTCATCCCCTTCGCCCTGAAGCCGCCCGTGCAGCCCCGCGGCTATGTGATCGCCTGCCGCATCACGGCGGAGAACCCCGACGCGGGCTTCCAGCCGACCTCGGGCGCGATCCGCGAGCTGAACTTCCGCTCCACCGCCAACGTGTGGGGCTACTTCAGCGTGGACGGGTCGGGGCGCGTTCACGAGTACGCGGACTCCCAGTTCGGGCACCTCTTCTCGTGGGGCCGCAACCGCGAGACGGCGCGCAAGAACATGGTGCAGGCGCTGCGCGAGTTCAGCATCCGCGGCGAGATCCGCACCACCATCGAGTACCTGCTGCAGCTCATCCAGAACGAGGAGTACGTGAAGAACGCCATCAGCACCAGCTGGCTGGACGGGCTGATCCGGCAGAACCTGCACACCGCCAAGCCGGACGCGTGCTTCGTGGTGCTGATGGCCGTCGCCTGCAAGGGGTACGTGGCGTTCAAGCAGAAGAAGAGAGAGTTCGTGGAGGCGGTGCAGCGCGGACAGTACCCTGCGCCGAGCCTTCTGTGCGCCGCCCACCACGAGGAGCTGATCTACGAGAACATGAAGTACGCCGTGGACGTCTACTGGAGCGGCGAGGCGCTGCTCACGCTCGCGGTCAACCAGTCGTCGACGCAGCTGCACATCCGGGAGCTGGCGGACGGTGGCTTCCTGATCAACCAGCGCGGGCAGTCGCACGTGGTGTACGTGATGGAGCGCGCGGGTGACCTGCGGCTGAGCGTCGACGGCATCACGTGCGTGTTCAGCCAGGAGTACGACCCCTCGGTTCTGCGCTGCCCCAACTCGGGGAAGCTGGCGCGCTACCTGGTGCAGTGCGGCGACCACGTCGTGCCGGGTCAGACCTACGCGGAGATGGAGGTCATGAAGATGTACCTGCCGCTGGTGGTGGCAGAGGCGGGTGTGATCACGCGGCTGGTGAAGGCGGTGGGCTCCGTGGTCCAGAACGGCGACGCGCTGGGCTACATGAAGATCGACGACCTGTCGAAGGTGAAGAAGGCGGAGCGCTTCACCTCCGCCCTTCCAAAGGAGGAGAGCGCAGACGAGACAGCCCACCCCCAGTTCACCATCGTCAATGCTCTCACGATTCTGCACTCGTTCCTGAGCGGCTATTGGATCGCGGAGGGGCAGGCGCGCCAGTGTCTCGACGCCATCCTCACCGCCACGCAGGACGCCTCGCTCCCCTTCTACGAGTATATGGATGTCCTCTCCACCATGGAGTCCGTTCTTCCCGAGGATCTCAAGCAGCAGCTGAACGACGTGCTCTTCGCTGAGAGTGGAGCCAATGTGGAGAACAAGACAGAAGAGCAGGTAGTAGAGAGCGTGTTGGGAGCGGAGGAGGCGCAGCCCTTCAGCCAGCAATTCCCCGCGAGGCGGATTCGTCAGGTGCTGACCGAGTACCTCCTGCGCAGCGCAAACCGGCTGCAGCTGCAGAAGGAGATGGAGCCGCTCTTCGCCGTGACGGCCAAGTATCGCGACGGACTGCTCGGATACCGCGCCTCGCTTCTCTTCGAGCTCCTCGACGGCTTCATCGCCTCGCAGCGCACCTATGCCACGCTGCATAGCAACAGCGAGTCGCGGCGGAGCAGTGACAGCTACGGCGAGCAGGTCTGGCAGAGCGAGTTCAGCCACCAACACCTGGCGGCACAGGCCGCGCTCATGGCCTACGTGCTCAGCCTCCTGGCGCCTCTCGTGACCTCGATGGAGGAGGAGGACGCGCGGTTTGCCGAGGTGCTGCAGACGCTGGCGTCCCTGCCCGACCCGGATGCCTCCCTCAGCGAGCTGACGCTGGAGGCGCGCCAGCTCCAGCTCCAGCGCAAGCTGCCCTCCCAGGAGGAGGAGCTGAACGAGCTGCGCGCCGCGCTGAAGGGCATCGCCGCTGCAGAAGGACAGGACCGAGAGAACGCGTTCGCCCGCTTCATCGGCAAGGGAGGAGACATCCAACAGCCCCTTCTGGCCGTCCTCGCTGACCGAGATGTGGAACTCAGCGAGCTGGCGCTGGAGTGCTACCTGCGCAAGGTCTACCAGCCCTACGTGCTGCTCGCCGTTGACAGGTGCGCACTGGATGGCTTCCTCGCCCTGTCCTTCCAGTTCGCCGCCGAGCTGTCGGAGCTCCCGACGGGCATCCGTCCCTCCGAATCGGCTCTGGAGTGTTCCTCGGAGGCCAACTCGCCCTGTCCCTCGCCGCCGGCTCTGGAGAGCGAGGACGAGTCTCTCGACACGGTCAGCGGCGTGATTCTCTGCACACACGCCGTGAAGGAAGTGGCGTCTGCTCTGTCTTGTGTCCTTGCCCACTGGACGGCTTCCAGCGAGAGTGTTCAAAAGCGCGTGCTTCACATTATCCTGAGCGAGGCTCCTGACGCTCCCTGCGCAGAACTGATTGCCCGCTACCAAATCATCCTAAACCCCTTCAAGAGTCAGCTGGAGGCGGCGTGCGTTTCCCGCGTCACCGTCTCCCAGCCCTCCGCCGCGTCGCACTCCTCCTTCTGGGACCTGCCCTTCTCCGTCACCTTCCGACAGCGCTTCGACTACAGGGAGGACGCGCTGGTCCGCTTCGTGGAGCCCCCGCTCGCCTACCACCTGGAGCTGGGCCGCCTGCGCAACTTCAACATCCGCCTGGTGCCCATTCCCAACCGCTCTATCCACCTCTACGAGGCGACGCCCAAGGAGCCGGTGGTGATCCGCCGCTCGCCGTTGCCGCCGCGTCGCCGCTTCTTCGTGCGGGCCGTGTGCTCCACGATGGACTCGTGGCAGACCAGCAGCGTCACGGACACCTACCCCTCGGCCGAGAAGGCGCTGGTGGAGGCGCTGGGCGCGCTGGAGATGGGCGTCAGCGAGGCGCGCGCCAAGGGGCTGGAGAGCTCTGTCGCGGGCAGCCACATCTTCCTGAACATCCTGGCGCCGACGGCCATGGACCCGGACCTCATCGAGCAGATCATGAAGCGGCTCTACCAGCGCTACGTGAAGCGCATCGCCTTGCTCCACGTCACGCAGGTGGAGATGCGCCTGCTGCCGGTGCTGGCGGAGGGGTCGCAGCCCATCCCCATCCGCATGGTGGGCTCGGACCCCACGGGCATGGCGCTGCGCATCGACACCTACGTGGAGACGAAGGACCCCTTCTCCGGCTCCGTCATCTTCACCTCCATCAACGGCCACATCACCGAGAACGCGGGGGAGTGGGACGGGCACTCGGTGAACACGGCGTACCCCGTGCTGGAGTACCTGGAGCGGGAGCGCGCCTACGCGCAGCGGACGAGCCGGACGCTGTACTGCTACGACTTCCTGGAGCTGATTCAGCGCGCGCTGCTGAAGCGCTGGAAGACGTACATGAAGACGATGGGCGTGCTGCACGCGGTGATGCCGCCCTCCGTGATGAAGGTGCGCGAGCTGGAATTAGTAGAGAACGGGAAGGGCGAGCCATGCGAGCTGTGCGAGGTGTCGCGTCCACCGGGCCGGAACAGGATCGGCATGGTGGCGTGGCAGATCACGCTCTTCACTCCGACCTACCCCACGGAGGGACGGGAGGTGATGGTGATCGCGAACGACATCACCTTCAAGGCGGGCTCCTTCGGCACGCAGGAGGACCTGTTCTTCGACCTCGTCAGCAAGCGCGCCCGCCGTCTGGGCATTCCTCGCGTGTTCTTCGCCGCGAACAGTGGCGCGCGCATCGGGCTGGCGGAGGAGGTGAAGGAGCTGTTCCGTGTGAAGTGGCGCGAGGCTGACAACCCGCAGAGCGGCGTGGACTTCTTGTATCTCACCGAGCCGGACTACGAGCGCGTGAAGGACGCGGTGAAGGCTCACCCCGTGGAAGTGGAGGGGCGTCGCGTGTACCGCATCGAGGCGATCGTGGGACGAGAGAGCGACCTGGGCGTGGAGAACCTGGCGGGCAGCGCGCTGATCGCCGGCGAGACCTCGCGCGCCTACAACGACGTCGTAACGCTGACCGTCGTCTCGGGACGCTCCGTGGGAATCGGTGCGTATCTGGTGCGCCTCGGACAGCGGACCATCCAGAAGGCTGCAGATGCGCCCATCCTCCTGACGGGCTACGAGGCGCTGAACAACCTCATGGGCAAGAACGTGTACACGTCGAACGACCAGCTCGGCGGGCCGAACATCATGTGTCCCAACGGCGTGACGCACCTGCGCGTGGACAACGACTACGAGGCGGTGGACGCCATGATGCGCTGGCTCTCCTTCATTCCCCGCACGCGACACGCCGAGCTGCTGCCCCAGCCTCTGAGTCCCGCGGTGGACGTGGTGGACCGGCCCGTGACCGTGACCGTCTCGCCGGAGCCCTACGACGTGCGGCGCCTGCTCTGCGGCGCGGAGGAGGACGGGCAGTGGCGGTCCGGGCTGTTTGACCGCGGCAGCTTCATGGAGGTCCTCGCGGACTGGGCGCGGACGGTGGTGACGGGCCGGGCGCGGCTGGGAGGCATTCCGGTGGGCGTGATCGCCACGGAGAGCCGGACCGTGGAGAGCGTGACGCCCGCCGATCCGGCAATGCCGCAGAGCGAGAAGGTGGTGGTGCAGCAGGCGGGCGGCGTGTGGTACCCCGACTCGGCGTTCAAGACGGCGCAGGCGATCCAGGACATCAACCAAGAGGGCCTGCCGCTGTTCATCGTCGCCAACTGGCGCGGCTTCTCCGGCGGCGCGCGCGACATGTTCCGCGAGGTGCTCAAGTTCGGCGCGTACATCGTGGACCAGCTCGTGGCCTTCCAGCAGCCCGTCTTCGTGTACATCCCGGCCTTCGCCGAGCTGCGCGGCGGCGCGTTCGTGGTGGTGGACCCGCACATCAACGAGGAGGTGATGGAGATGTACGCCGACTCGCGCGCCCGCGCCGGCGTGCTGGAACCGGCGGGCGTGGTGAGCATCAAGTTCCGAGAGGGCGACCGGCGCAAGGCGATGCGGCGGAACGACGCGCTGCTGCGGCAACTGGCGGAGAGGGACGGGGAGAACCGGCAGCGGGAGAAGGACGAGCGCGACGCGGTGGAGAGCCGGCAGCAGGAGCTGGAGACGGCCTACCGGCAGGTGGCGGAGGTCTTCGCGGACCTGCACGACGGCGCGGAGCGCATGAAGGCGGTAGGGGTGATCCGGCAGATCGTGGACGTGGAGCAGTCCCGCCGCTTCTTCTACTGGCGGCTGCGCAGGCGGCTGCTGGAGCGGACGATCGAGAAGGAGGTCATGGAGGCTTCGGGCATGGATCGGCGGACAGCCCATGCAACGCTGCTGAAGTGGTTTGAGCAGCATAGTATCGCCCAAACGGTGGAGGAGACAGCGGATCAAAGGATGCTGGAGTGGATGACGCAGGAGCGTGAGAGCTTTATCGCCTCCCAGATTGACACACTGAACCGCGCGTCGATTCGCGAGGAGGTGAAGAGGCTTGGTGCGAAGCGTCCGGACGCCGTGGTGGAGGGGGTGCATGCCATGCTGGATGCCCTCGCACCCGAGGACAAGGCACGTGTACTCGCCTCACTCACAGCAAGTCATACAGAGTCATAGAGTTCATCAACGTATAGATAGGGCTTGTTTGTTGAAGAAACAGCGACAAATCATCTTGAACTCCGTAGGGTCGGCACTTTCGTCCCCCGCGAAGCTGGACAGCTGCCCCGCCTCGCGCACGGCGCGGTGCCGCTCGAGCTCCGGCGGGATGTTCTGCTTCGTCTTCCGCAAAAACTCCACCAGCTCCGGGAAGAGCGCGCTGTCCGCCTCCGTCACCAGCGAGATGGCCAGGCCCGACGCGCCCGCACGGCCCGTGCGACCAATACGGTGGATGTAGTACTCGATCGAGGACGGCATGTCGTAGTTCACCACCAGCTTCACCTACGCCTCACGCCCGCGCGCCTCACCCACGCCCTTGATGTCCAGGCCGCGCGCCGCCACGTTCGTCGCCACCAGCACGTCGTACACGCCGCCGCGGAAATCCTCCAGCGCCTTCTCGCGCTGCTCCTGCGACAGTCCGGAGCGCAGCGCCACGCACCGCACGCGCTGGTCGTGCAGAGCACGTGCCACCGCATCCACCGTCTCCTTCTTGTTGCAGAACACGATGGCCGGCAGCTCGTTGTTGCGGATCACCTATCCATCACGCCTCCCTTCAGACCCGACCTTCTGGAGCATCGCCGGCTTCTGATTCTCGCGGATCATGTTGATGATCTGCTTGATCTCCACCTCGTTCGCCGCCGTGCTCGTGCCGATCGTCACCTGCACCGCGCAGCGCATGTACCGCTTCGCCAGCGCCTCCACCTTCGGCGCCATGGTCGCCGAGAACATGATGGTCGTGCGGTACTTGCTCGTCAGACTCTCCGTTTCCTCCGCCTCCTTCTCCACCTCCTCCTCCTCCTCCGACTTCATCAGCGAGCCCATCGCGCCCATCACCGTGTTCACGTCCTGCTCGAAGCCCTCGTCGATCATGCGGTCCGCCTCGTCCAGCACGATGTAGTTCGTCTGGTTCAGCACCACCAGGTGGTTGCGCAGCAGGTCCAGCAAACGGCCCGGCGTCGCGATCAGCACGTCGCACCCGTTCGTCGTCAGCGACGCCTGCTGCGTCGCGCTCTCGCCGCCCACCACGCACACCGCCGTCATCGCGCCGCTGCGCTCCTTCGTCAGCCGCTCGTCGTAGCAGTACCGCCCCAGCGACACCGTCTCCGCGTGGATCTGCCGCGCCAGCTCGCGCGTCGGCGCCATCACGATCGCCAACGGGCCCTCCTCGCGTGTGCGGATCCGGTTCTCCACCGGCGCCGTGAGAATGTATTGCAGCATCGGCACCACGAACGCGCAGGTCTTGCCGCTGCCCGTCTTGGCAATGCCGATCATGTCCATGCCCTTCAGCTCGATTGGGATCGCCTGCCGCTGAATCGGCGTCGGCTCCTTGTAGCTACGCCTCATCCTCCCTCACCACACGCACCCCAATTCTTCGACCGCACGCAGGATGGTGGGGTGGATCGGCGCCTCCCTCCAGAAGCGCAGCGGGTTCACAGCGCGCGCGCCCTGCACCTTGATCTCGAAGTCCTCGCGCATGATACGCCAGTCGCGTTGGGTCATGGCGGACAGCTCCTTCTCGTACCACTCGCTGCCGCGCCCGCTGCTCTCCTTCTTCTCCGCGCGCTCCTCCTTCTCCAGCGCCTTCTCGCGGATCGACCGCAGCAGCTGCTCGTTCAGCCGGTTCTCCTCGGCGGAGGACGGCACGGTCGCGTTCTTCACCGCCTCCTGCCGGATCGCCAGTAGCGACTCCATGTACTGGCTGTCCTTGCGCTGCTTGCACATGTCCACGCCGGCCACGTAGCCCTTGCCGAAGCCGAGGTGCACCTTGTTGCGGTACATGTACACGGGATTCAGCGTCTCGCTCGTATCGTCCTCATTCTTCCACTCCATCAGGAACGTCGGCTCGCGCTTCTTCTTCGTCTTCTCGGCCGTCTCCGTTTCCTTCGCGCTCGTGTCCTCCCCGATGAACTGTCGCCGGATTCCCTCTCGAATGGCTCTCGTGTATTCGTCTTCTCTACCCGTGAGCAGGCGCAGGAAGCAGCACGAAGTGTCTTTGGACTGTGATTTGCTCTTTTTCTGCGCCGCCTCCTCTTCGCGTCTCCGCTTCCTCTCCGCTTCCTCCTCACGACTGAACTCGTGGGGGCGACGCATCGTTTGCAGGCGTTTCGTCTACACTGACAACTCTGAAGAATGCAAACCTCTGCTTCCGCCTTCTTCTTCTTTTCCTCCTCCTGACGCATCTTCTCGCGCTGCGCTCTGGGAATGTACGTCAGCTTGCGCGGAGCGTCATTCTACGGAAAATGAAGCTCTCAGTAGCTACTTTCTTCGCTGCAGCCGAGTTCAGGGCCTTTCTGTCCTTGCCGGCGATTTCCATCAGCACCGGATTCACTTCCTTCTTCTCGCTCTTCCTCTCCGCCATTTCCGCGATCTTCGCCATTCGTGCAGCAAGCTACATGTGACTCGAGGCCAGCTTGGCAACCATGCGCTCCTCCTCCGTCATCTTGCTCTCCATTTCTCGCCGGAGTACGTCCTCCGACACCTCTCTCTGTGAAGCAGGATTCATCCGAGAAGCAAGAGGTTTTTGGCATTTTCAAATCCGACCTTCCCATAGCCTCCCATATTGTGTTATAGAAAACACCCCAAATGACTACTCCTCCTTAAACACGAAACGCTCCTTGTCCACGTAGTGGTTCTCCTTAATCGCGTTGGCAATCAGCGGAGCCACAGAGATGACGTGGAGCTTTCCGCAGCGATCAATCTTCTCCTGCGGCACGGGCACCGTGTCCAGAATCATCAGTTCCTCCAGCTGGCTGATCTGGATGGTCTCGGGCGCCTGGTTCATCAGAATGCCTACATCTCACATCCTCCTCCCTCACGCACCGTGCGAGGCCAGACCGATGACGTGGTTGGCGCCCTTGGACTTGACGAAGTTCGCCCAGCGGGACATGGTCTTGCCGGAGCTCACAGCGAAGTCCACGATGATCACATCGCAGTTCTTCAGCGACTCGGGGTTGCGCATGTCGTTCTCCTCCCAGTTCTCCTCGCCGCCCAGGATCTGCGTCACGTACTCGCCCTCCATCGCGCGGATGTCCAGGTCCTTGTAGTACGCTGCCAGCTGCTTCTTCACCTCCGCCGCGCGCGGCAGGTCCTTCGGGTGCGGCGTCAGCACCACCACCTTGCGCGAAGGGTCGATCTTGTCCTTCAGCGACTCGAAGATCAGCTGCGACGCGTCCAGCTCCTCCACCGGCGTGCGGTTCGAGAAGATACCGCCGTCCAGCTTGCCCAGCTTCGTGTTGCTCTCCATGTCCACCAGCATCACATAGTCCACGCCCACCACCTCCAGCATCTTCGCCACCTCCGCCGCGCTGCTGAACGCGAAGGACGTGTTCTCCGGCAGACCGTTCACGCGCTGCGTGTTCTGGCGGTAGCTGAAGAACGGGATGATGCTCGTCACGCGCTTCGCAGACGCGCGGCGCACCGCGCTGATCATGAACACCAGCTCCAGCAGGTTGTCGTTCGTCGGCGCGCACAGCGACTGCAGCTACCCTGAATCCCCACGTCTTCCGCTACGATGTAGCAGTCCTTGCCGCGGACGCTCTCCTTCATCTGGACCGAGATCTCTCCGTCGTTAAAGTGACTCACAGCGCAATCAGAGACACGGGTTCCTACCCATCAATTGAGACATAGAAAAGGACCCAGACACTTCGCCACGCCCTCGGCGAGCGGTCTGTTGCTGTTGCCGGAGATGATCTTCAGCTCGTGGCAGCCCGGCACGAAATGGTGCTGAACCGTGCAGGGATGCAGGCTAGCGTCACTACCCGTGATCAGTCATTCGTACAGCTACCTGCAAGGGCAGTTGGGGTCCGTGCAGGGAATGCCCAGAGGCTCCTTATCCTAGAGTCAAGGATCCAATTCCAGACGCCTACCTCCACGGCGAAGAGACGATTTCCGTATAGCAGCGCAGCACCGCAGCCCAGGCCAGCAGCAACGGCGCAGCCAATCTGGAAGGGGGAAGCTACGTGTGAAATGAGTGGGCGATGGGTACAGGAAGCAGCGCCAGTGGAATAGGCACGCGCGGAGGGATGAAGCGATCTGGAGCATCTGCCGGCGGAGCGATGCACAATACGACCGAGGCCGGACTTTCCGGAAGCAAAGACTCTGGAGAACATGGTGGCAGGAAAACAATGGCGTGATGAACAAACAGAGCGGCTGAGGAAAAAGAGAAAAGGGATGGATCAGAGATCGACAGCCACCGCAAGGGGTGAAACGACCTTCATCATCTTCATCCAAAAAACTCTCGCGCACATGCGGAACAAAGCAAAACAAACCCTATCCGAACTCAACAAGGGATGAACCACAATCGTTACATTCCTATGAAGCGCCAAGGCGCATGAGTCAAAGAGAATTCACTACTTCGGAATTGTCCACCAATCGCAATAAGCAATGAAGAGTTGACGCCACACAACTCTATAAAGCGCCCGGGCGCATGAGTCAAAGAGAACAAGTACTTTAGAGAGGCAGCGATCCATTCACAATAAGAGGAGAGTCACAATCGCACTGCTCTAAAAAGCGCCACAGCGCATTAGGGAAAGAGAAAGAACTACTTCAGCAATAACCCCAACGCGTGATGAAGAAGAGAACCATAATCCCCACTCTAATAGCGCCATGGCGCATGAGGGAAAGAGAATGCCGTACTTCAATGCAGGATAAAGAGTCGAAGAACGGATCGGTACAGAATTCGACAGGATCGTGTTCTGGGTATTACGGCTTCGTCGATTCGTGTTGTTTTGGGAAGATGTCGGCTGCTTCAATCCTTCTCAACAGGCTTCTTTCTCAGTAGGCTTCAGTCGTTGCGGAAATGTGGGAAGTGAAGAAGTGGGATGGTCAAAAGCAGGAAGACGTACGAAGTGGAGAAGCGCTGGATGTGTTGCAGTTGAAGCGTAGCAGTGACGGATGTGTTGCAGTTGAAGCGTAGCAGTGACGGATGTGTTGCAGTTGAAGCGTAGCAGTGACGGTGTAGCAGCGTAGGACGCGTGAAAACCGAAGCACAGTGAAGAATGCGTGAAACATGGTGATGGACGCGTGAAAAAGAGACGGACGGGAAAAGACAAGCACGCGGAAATGTGAAGCAGTGGAAGAAAGCGTGGAATGGCAAAACCGTGAATCGACGCGTGTTGTCATGTTTGGACTCTTCGACACTCGCAGAAACTCAGAGAATACACAGTGCGCACAGGCGACTATCAATCATCGAAACTGAGTACGACTGGAAGGAACGCCGGACGCTTCCGTTGGCACACGCCAGCTCAGAGTTGTTGGTTGTTAAACACGACAAGAGAGTTTGCTCACTACAGTTGCGTTTTAACTCATTTGCTCAGGCAAGCAAGATAAGAGAACATAACGATTGTTGATTCACTACGCTTGAATCCGCACCTCCGTACCCACCTTAACGAGTTTATTTCTGGGAAGATCGCGAAGACAAACACGAATCCATTCCCACCGTCCATCGTGGCCGTGCTGCAAACGGATTGGATGAACCCATTTCAACTGCAAAAAACGGCTAACTTTCAGTCAAATCACCACGTCGGAATGTGCACTATTGCTAGAATCGAAAAGGCTCGAAACGAAACAGTCTGTTAACGCTTCGGTTTACGATGCAGCAGTTCCTACTCACCGGATTCGTTGCAAAGTAGTCCCTTCGACTTGCGATCGAGAGTAGTCTCTTCAGCACCAACACCTTCATTCTCGCGGATACCGTGCGCAAATCGGCAATCGTCTTCGGTTTTTCCCACTATTCATCCTCACGACTAGATGCTCCGGGCGCCGTGGATCGAATTGTGGACTACCTGAAACAGAACGGAATCGAGCGCGTGGAAGCCGTGTTTTTGACGCACGGACACGTGGATCACATTATCGCGATGAACGAGTATCGCAAGCAGCTCCCGGGAGAGTGGAAGGCGTATCTGGGAGAGCCCGATTTGCACATCTGGTATCACTCCAAATTCCTATATAATGCGCAGGCAGTGCGTCAATCAGCAGATTCACGACTTTGGCGTTCCGTTCAGCATTGAAACCATCGCGGATCCGGATGTGTTGCTGAAGGGCGGAGAAGTATTCACATTCGGAGACACGACCATTGAGTGAACTCTTCATCCTCCTCTCATTTCCAGATGCATCCTGTCTCCGGGACACAGTCTGGGCAGCATCGTGTATGTGGTGAAACGAAAGGGCCAGCAGGATCTCATTGTCACCGGCGACGTGCTTTTCAGCAACAGCATGGGCCGCACGGAGTGCGCTTTCTCGTGACCTTTCATTGCTAGTTGGACGGACATCGCCATTCTGAACGGCACTTCTTCCTACCTCTCGCTGGTTCAGTCCGTTAAAGCACTGGAGGTGTCTATAATTACGTACCATCATCCCTAGAAGCAGAACCAGGAGGCGTCGATCCTGCCCGGACATGGCGATTGCACAACGCTGAAGAAGGCGCTGAACAATGTGAAATCCTACATGGAATGCCTTGTTTGTCACAAACACGCCCCATTCAAATGCCTCAACTAACGCTCACGCGCACAGGTACGAGAGAGGGTCAAACATGTCGTCTTCGTTCACCTCCTTCTTCGCCTCCTCCTTCTTCGCCTCCTCCTGCTTCTGCTTCTCCTCACGCTGCTTCTTGAACTGCTCGTAGTACTCGCCTGTCGTTAAGACCCCTCGTCCCTCTCTCAAGGATATGCTTCGCCTTGCGGATGTTCTCCTGGCAGCGGAACCAGCTCACCACCTCCGGCGTCTCCATCATGAAGCGGTCCTGCACCAAGTCCTGGAAGAACCTGCGCCTCACCCGCCTCTCCCTCACTCACGCGTTGATCTTCGTCAGACGCTCCTCCACCACCGCCCTCGTCGTCATCAGCGCCGTTCCCGAGAACGGCGCCATCTCGCTGATCTTGCGCGGGTACTTCGCCTACACCGCCCTATACCCCTCCAGCTACACCAGGTACGGGTGCTGCACGTCCCACTGCGTCTTCAGCGGGTACGCCACTACGCCTCAGCACCACCGCCTCCGCCCACGGCTCTCCCAGTCGCAGTGGCACGTGTACTTCACGCCGTCCTCCGTCATCACGCGCGCCGTCAGCGCTTCAGCGTCAGGTGGCCGCCCTGCGCCTCCCATGCATCACCGCACTCGCCTCCATGTGCCCTCCATCAGCTCCTTCTTCTCCACCTGGCGCCACGCCTCCTGGCGCTTCGCCTCCGCTTCCATCACCGCGTCCGCCTGGTCCTTCTACGCCTCATTCACGCAATCGCCGCGCCCACGCTGAAGCGCTTCACG